>MNPL01019979.1:143-12843 GCA_002081605.1 Tropilaelaps mercedesae
TAGCTCTTTTTGCAGAGAGCCTATTTTTATTTTGCTACAAATAACACAGATACCTTCGAAAGAAAGTTTAAAGAATTCAAAAGCCTCATATGTTATTATAAAGTATAACTAACCAATGCACATCATGCGTAAAATGGCAAGGTGTGTGACTACTAAAATAACTTCCATGCCTAATGTTGTCATTGTAATTTGTATTTTCTTTCCACCTCTCTTTCGGTTTTTTCCTTCGTAGACTGCAATTACCAAATGCAATAGGTCAATCTAGTTTTTAAACGCAGTCGGGTGGCTGGCGAGCGTGTTTGCAGAACCTGTCCTGCCTATGTGCTAAACTTTATTACTGCTTTTCGAATCATTTACGGTTCCTGCGACGTTAGCTTTTACCTATGTAATGACTCTCACGTTTTCTTTGTTGACGGTGTGCCTTCGATCTTCATTCAATTTTTCGTAGGCCAGTAGAAACCTTACTTTTGAAGATAGCACTCGCCTGTTTTCGCAAACTGTGACTTTGGTTGGTTTGCTTATACCGATTACGTCACTACAGAAAAACATTATTTGTTTCCAGTCGTTAAGAAAGGGCCAACCAAAGTAATTATCCCTAGTCGCGAGGAATTACCATAATATAATAGCTTTTTGGACGTTGTCATTACATACACATGTATTGTTGTTTACACGTATGCTTATTATCATACTATATTACAGTTTTATTTGGTAGCTGTTTTGCCATTTAGTTCGTGCTTCCGTTGCTGGAGCTAAAATCTCTATTCGAGAGTGTTTGGCTGTACCACTGGAAATATTCCATATTTCACGAGCGCGTTATTTACAAGGCTAATCTTCCACCAAGCACTATCAAGCTCGTCCTCTCATGCATATCTGTCAACGGATGGAGGACAACACCATCAATAACAGCAAGAGATCCTCGAAGAACGCTTCCAGGTCAGAATTGTCATAAGAGCTGCAAAAACAAGGAGTTATTACATTAACTCACTATTAAACTGAGCGAATCAATAACAAAAAAATACCCACTGATTTTAGTATTTCACCATTAATTTCACCACCGCAATTCACCAATAAGGCCAGCCAAGACTCATTTTCGATCGGAGAGAGAGGTAGAAGTCAGCTTGATAATATGTACGATATACCAGCAGTTTGCATGCGGATAGATAGTTTTTTTGTCGAGCTCGGTGGTTTGGTGCATTCGTGTGCGCATTGGAACTGGAAGAGACACGTAGGTGCGCGGGTTCGATCCCTGCCGGTGCACATTTACATTTATATGGGGTCCGTATTACGAAGTAATGCAAAAACTGCTACCGTGGAGGTTAAATGTTGGGTGATAATCAGTTTTAAAAAATATTTTTCTTTAGATAGTTTCTGCTGGTAGTCTGGAAGCCAAAAGCCATGCATCCGTTTCAAGGCGGGTAGACGTTACCCTGTCGGGGAACATTGTTGGAAAGAAACGAGGTGAAAGATATACAGTGAATCGGATAACAGCTGGGTCTTCAGAAAAGAACCATTGGACAGAGCTAGAAAGGTATTCTAAAAGAACTTTAAAAACAGCTTTTTGTTATATTTCTGCTGTAACCAATTTTATGAATTGTATTTTTTTTATCAACTTCGTTATCGAATTCCTGAATGACAATTAGCGGCTGGGGCTGATAGACACGTGTTATTGTTTCAATGCGCATTATAGATCTTCATTTTCTCATGTTTTCTCATAAACGATGTTGTTTGAAAGTCTCAAGTCTCAAGAGGCTGTCTCTTGTAATCTAATTGCCAAGCCGTGAATATTCTTCCTTAAGAATCTTTTTAGAAACACACGGATACGACTTCAGTTAACCCAACTAATACACGTCTTCGTTACCGCTATGCCTTTTAGTTTAATGGCTATTTAGATCAGTTCTTTCATTTACATGTTGAATACATTTCATGTACATGTTGAAACAATTATGATAGCACGGCTTATATTGAAGAGATATATTTTGATAAACGCAAGGTTTACAATTGTTTAAACATTAAGTGAAATCTTTACAGGTTTCATGTTAAAACACCATTTTATACAACATTGTGTATATGATGAAAAGTGTCTATCATTAAATCTTAAAAATGCTATCTCCAGTTGTTTAAGTTAATGCGCAAATGATATAAAGTCTATCACGTTCATCAGGCGGACACTATCAGCTACAGAATCCTTTATCATAATGCAGATAATTCATTTATTGGCACTATTTGATCTGTAGAATCACATATACATCCTAAAATGTGCATGACGACTTAATGCAATGGTTTACTCCACATGTGGTTGAAAGAGTAGTTTTTCACAAAAGGTTACAAATAATTGAGATAATGAGCCAAGAAATGTGAATACACATGTTGGGTAACGCTAAAGTCCCTTCATAGATACGCTTTCTTCTTGATCTTGCATTATGGACATCAATTTTAATTATTTTCAGCTTTATCCAGCAAGAATGCTTAACAGTGATGCTTGGAGCTTGAAACCACATAATCCTTGGTTAGGATAATAGAATCAAGCCAACCTCTGCACTAGCTTATTTGTTAATAAAGTTTATTCCCATCCTATTCGTACGGGAAAACTTACCCATTGTTTGTCCAAGCTAAGGGTTTTTGTGCAAGAACTTTATGAATGTAGAGATTAACGGCGACCGTGTTTCTAAAGCCTTCCACCAGTATCTCCAATATATTCATGACTGTCCTATTTCCTCCGAGATGTCTGCCAATAAAGCTTTTGAATGATTTATATAGCTTTTAAAGTTGATGCAAAATTCATTTAACTCGTCTGTAGAAGGGTATATACGCTTACTTAGATAAAATTAGATTAGACTAAATTATATTAGATTAATTAGATTAGAATTACTTAGATACAGGTATATTGTAGCCATACCTTTAAATACTTCGAAAATCGCCAAAGTACGCACGCAGATTTGGTTTGTTTACAGCGTTGAAAAGCGATTAGCTACAGAATAGTTGGATTGAGCATGGAGTGGTGAATCTTGGAACGCGGGAGTGATAGTTCAAGCACTCCACGAGAAGCTAATATCCTTCACGGGCTGTTGTGATCTCTTCCCACTGCAGGCCTGCTTATGTAGAACGTTTTTTGGTCGGGAAAGGGTTAAGCAGATGCGGTCGCTCATTCTGCTTATCGGATATGAACAACAAGGACATGATTTCATGTCTGGAATGGAGACCTGACAACAGTCTGAGATGTTCAAGGAGTCTGCGGTTTTCCTGATAAAGCTACTCGATCTCCCAGACGAGGCTAAATATGACACAATTGTCTCGAGTTCTAGAAATTCTCTTAATGAAAGGGTAACACCACTTTTTATATCATAATCCGACGAATATGCACCGATGAAAATCGATACAAATTACCGAAAGAACATATATTTTAGGTGTTTAATAAATTGACGTGCTAACAAAAATTAATTGTCCTTGCAGCAATGTACTAAAACTCTACTAAAAAAACATCAATATACATATAGGAATGTATGAAAGGAGGACAAAATTTTATTTTTAAACTTACAAAACGCCACTGCAACCCTTTTAGTAATTTTCAGGTCTCATATGACAGCATACAGAAGCCCTTCTCGCAGAATCAGTGTTATTTGGGACATTAAACAAGTGGATCATACTTACATGACACTTTCGATTGGAGTAACGGCCACCAACGGTTTAGACGAACTAATGGTACCTGGGCGCTGACACCAAAGCCTTTATTTAAGCCCTCTTTGAATTAAACTAATCGCTTAACGTGGAAAGCTAGCACCCAAGCATCGAAACGAAGTCGCACACCATTAATGGCGTAGTATGCATTTCCTGGAGCTCCGAGAGCTCCTAGACAAGTCACCCTTTGGGCCTGCTGACATGTCGCTTACATGCCCCCTTTATCGTACGAACGGGCATTGAGGCACGGGTGGTGGGCGAAACCGTGAAGAGGAACCCGGGACTGCAAAGCGATGTAATGACAAGAAGAGTGAAAGGCAAGCCTTTGTCACCAATAGTGGACAACACCTAGCAGAATCCTGGCGGCGCAGGCGGCGACGGCAGAACTATCCTTGTCACACTGTCAAAAATACCCCATACGGAAGGCACACGTCGCTTCGACGTCACCATTCTAAGGCTGACGTCAACCACAGTCAAAGCTGACCATCTAGAGAGTCTGTTCTAGCAGAATAGCTAGGCGAGTTTCCCGCCTTCGAGCTGTACGAGGGAACAGACCTTAAATATACGTCAAGCACGTATTAAAGTTTAACCAAAATCATTCTGCTGTGAGCGTGTTTACAGCGAAAAACGACGAACGCCCAGCTCCTACGCGTAGGTACCATACACACAGAGAGAGCGCCGGAGCTATGTAAATATAGAAAATTTCTGTAATGAAGGATCTTTGAGTGGTAAAAGGATTTTGTAAACTCCTGCAATTCAGAACTGTAATGCCTTCTTTGAGGATTGTGAACACTCATTGGCAAAGATCTTGCAAGTAATATTATTCCAGGCTTTTGTGAAATTGTATTCAACTTCGTAGTTTAGCTCCATAGCTAGCAGGGACTGCTTTCTGTTTCGTTCCACCACAGGGAGACCTTGAATGAGGAATCGTGTTTTGCAAGAACAAACCCCTCAAAGAGATTAATGAAAACTCTACGTCTACCGTTGTAACACTGGTCACTACCGCCACCACCGTCGAAGTGATTTTTGCCCAACTTGATGACGATCCCTTACGGCCGTATTGCTGATGATCCTTCATTGGACTGGTTAGAATGTAGCTTTTATAGCTTTTCTTAAATACGCAACCTTTGGTATTGTTGTTAGTGGGTTTCGTAGTGTTAGGTTTTCAATACACGCTAACGACACTAAGTTTTACCTCGTTTAGGACCAACGCGATCCTGCTAGGTGTACGGAGCGTCACTTTTGCCCTGGGAAAAGAAAAAATGCAGATAGCGCCTTTTGGCGTTATTAGCTCCTTTATTTCTTTCCATAATATCAGCTCTTTGTATACCGCCTTTCCATCGACAGCTCTCTGCAGAGTCATATATACCTGTTTTCATTACCTTCTTTAGATGAGTCCTCCTTTCAAGTTTTTAGTCGGCCCTTTTTACATGCGTTGCGGTCGCGGGACAAAGGTTTGGACCATATTCGAATTCGCTTATATATAAATTTAGCCGAAATTCAGATTCTGAGTACATGTTGATATTTCACAATTTCCGTTATTTTGACATTAATATATAATATTGAAGATAGAATAAATAATGTTATTACTCATGTTTGTCATGAATGCCTGACAAAGTGAAACGAAACACGAGGAATCCGGATAAATTAACTGCATATTTAAACATTGAATTTCTAGCAAAGCCATTGCATATCTTAACATACGAATAATTTTTTCCATATGTGGCCTAACTGGCCCCCGTGAGAAGCAGGCAATAAACGATATAAAAATCTTATAAAATAGAGATCCCAAGATTGACTCTCTTACTACCTGCCGTGAGTTCGGTTTGTAGGAAAAACCGCATCACGACCAATAGTTACGTTGTGCTCGAGGAAATATATGAAGCCAGGACATGGTATATATTTCATTATCGAAAATGAACGCTGACCATTAGGCGTATAGTTTAGGTCTGTATCGGCCAGAGGATTGTATTTATTCCGGATGAAAATAGTATAAAGCAGATTCAAGAAAACGCAGATTTGAATACATGATAGAACATGCCAAATTTCTTGAACAGATTGTTATACAAAAGTAGACAAGGAAAAGGGTGTTTGGGTGATTGTTGGCGTTACAGTATAAGGAACTTTGAAAGTTCGTCCGTTTTTATGCATCGCACTAGCCAGATATCTCAGTTAGAGCAAGATGAACGCAAAACCGTTGCTTTCAGAAGCAAAGCGCAACGAGTGGGAACGACCTCCTGCATCGCACAACTGGGTACATAGCGAAAGTCTCACTCTATGAGGCCCAATGCCACACTAATTAGTTCATGTATCGTTGTCATTGACTTTTTAGAATATTCATCTCACAGGTTTATACGGAAAAAGTGTATAAACATAGTTCTATCGCAGCACTATTAACTCCTCTTAACTAACAGAATTATTTACTACCAACGACGAGCCTGTCGCTTGTTTATGGAGGAGGATTTTCAGGAAAGATTTCGGAGACAATCACTTCAGCTTGCACATCGGCACAAACTGGGACGAATGCGAATGAACGTCTATAGAAGAAGAAGCTTGTACGACACGGACGCATACAAACATACAACCCGTCTCTGTTGCTGAGTGCTACCATCTGCGTGCCATTTTCTCAATTTATATTTAGGCTACGAGGTGTTGCAGTGCACGATCGTCCCAGCAGTCAGCTATCGTTGGCTGATTGTGGGAGGATTCACTGCGGGACACAGATGTATTTAGGGTCCTCTGGAAATCCCGAGTGGAGTGACCATCTATATATGTTAGTAGTACCCACCTTCGAAAAAATAACGAAAGGGCGGTTGCGCATCACGTTGTCGACGTGCCAATGTGCACAAAGTTTAGTATCTAATAACATCACTGAGACAAGAACTTCCCTGCTAAAAATGTGAACGGTTCTCAGTAAAGGATCTACACTGCTGATTCTTTTGCTTTACCAAACACCTTCAGCTTTCGTCTTTACCGCCACAAAATGACTCACTTCGGCTGCTCGCATCTAGCTCAAACTCAACGTTCTTCTCCTGTACCACCTTTACCTTATAGGGCTATACATACGCTGCATGTGCAGGCTTCACGATAGGGACATTTTTTGGGTAGGCGGCTTGTCTTTTTTGTTCTCCAATTATCTGCGCTTTTTCTTCACTTCTGCCACAGGGTACTCCTGTGATTCTGAACACAGATCCGTCCGACAACTTTAAAAGTATTACGCTTTTTTGGAAGCGTGAGTTGGCCGTCAGAAGAAGCAGAAATATACTGTCGTGGGCTACAAGAAAGCATGCAAACTGGAATGGCCACTGCGATTTGCTAATGTGGACAGGCATCGATTCGAAGCGTGCAACGCGAGATCTATTACCCTGTCTATTACCCTGTTCTTTACCTCAAGCAATCCTTGCGGACATCACCAGAGTCAAAAAATAGTAACCTGTGTAGGTAAGTATTGAAGAGTAAAAAAGCATGCGAGAAAGTGAAAGAGTGAGCAAGAGAGGGAGCGGGGAGATTGTCGTAAGGATCGTAAGAACGTACGCCGTTCGGATTTTAAAAGGCTACTGCTTCACAAAACTAGATCTGTATATTTGATCAGATGCGTGACTGTTTATGTACTCTAACAGGATATGGGTTCGATCAGTTATCGACACTTATTGCGTGGGATCTAATGTAATACACAAATGAAATGACTAGACTGGAAAATGATGGTTTTCAGTAAAACCAGTCTGCGCTCTATTACGAATCCGCCTGACGTGCTCCAGCCAATATTTCCACTATCTGGGCTCCTTATGAAAATGATCAAATTTGCGTCATGCGAATGATTTTTCAAGTAATATGCTGAGGATCAATCTAAAATTCTCTAAAAAATAGTTATGAAGATTCATAGAAATTGTAACTGCCTGCATTTTGTTCTACGCAGGCGAATAATATAGCGGATTTTTTACGCTTGGAGTTGTGTACTGGATACCAACATGTGATTAATATCAAATGACTAGGAATAGGTGAATTTCCAATACAGAGTAGAGCCTGGAACTTAGCCTGACCAAATTCGACCTCAATGTATAAACTTACGATTTTATATTTTTCGTCTCTCTAAAAAGAGCTTAACCGGTAGAATAAAGTAGAGAATAGGGGTACCAAAATAAAAGGGTAACATGCCAAACGACGGTTGTAACAATCGAACTGATATATAGATAAAGAAGTCCAGTTGTCTAGCCGGGGCTCTTGGCGCACAATAGAAATTGAAGCGTTCGATGTAAAGAAGCATCGCAGCCCGTCATCGCTAGCAAGGTGAAAACTAGAAGGGTAAAACTGGTACAATTACCTGGCGGCTGCAAAACAGACCCGAGTATGAAACCAGTATTGCGCATACCAACCCCTCGAGCTACTTTGGGGTTGCAGGGGCAGCCCCGCTTGGTGCTGCTGATGCTGATAGCAACAACAGCTCTCTTGCTTAAGTTAGAGAAAAAGCCTTGCTCAATTTTTGAGCTTGGTAGCTACTGCTCCATGGGCAGATGTGGCAATATCGTTGCCTTATTTCCCTCTTTGGGAAATTGCTAGAGTTTCTTGAGTATGATAGGTAAACGCCATGTATAACCAAAGCCACACAATCGCCAATTAAAGTGTCGTTGCTTACTGCGATATAGTTTATTGAGAGACTCAGAAACGTTCCATAAAAACGTCTATTGTTACACATATAAACTTAGTGCATAGGTTGTGGACAGCAAACACTTTTGGGTACGTCGCATTCAATGCGTAAATAGTATCAATTCGACACCCTCGGAATGAATTTCGAAATACGAGCTCTTTAGGTTGAGCATTTAGGTACCAAATCAGACCAGTCAAGATTATAGGTTTCGGCAGATCTAGTCGAATTAATTGCGATTCACATCTGGTGCCTTTTGTGGATCCGCATGGTTCCATATGATAAAAACGCAATACTTTTGCGGCAACTTTGTTAATTGAAGCGAAGAACTTGTATGTTTCGTTGCTTTACAGAAGCATGAGCTAATCCAAAAAACAGCGCAATTTTTGATAGACCTCTTTGTAAACTGGAAGACAGATCATGAGAAGAAGACGCCACAAAAATGAAACATAAAATGCTTCAAGCACATCTGTATTAAGACCATATTTTCAGCACCTCTGTTACAGCAAAATGAGCAAAGCTTACCGAGCATAAACAAAACAAGGATGAACCGACTTGGACCAACAACAAAGAGCAAACCGGTATTAATTCACTTATTATTGTGCGAGCAGCGCTGCTCTACTCGTTCTACTTATATTTTTCTTGCCGTTATGAGAGTTTACTTCAACTGACTGTTAGCAGCATCATATAATAGGCGAGAGCACGCTGCTGACATCACTTTTTGCCCTGTTCCACTCAGTGCAGTCTTCAAATGCTTGCCTTGCGCCATGCATTTCGCAGTGAGATGCTGAAGGAGCGAGAGACATCACCCACCAGGAAGGTGTTCACCCCAGGCTGGTCCACGTGGGTATAGGGTTATTTTTTTTCTGGTAAACTTATTCTTATCGTAGTGTGGCCCACTAATCGTCAACCCTATCGCACTCGCTCTTATGCCTGATTCGCCATCCCTGCATATATATCGCAGAGTACCTTTGCCGCACCGCTTGTCGTTTCACTCAATTGCCACGGTGTACACAATGGTGACAACACCAGCAATAGAAGCGGTAAATCCTTCAATACTTTATATTACATTACTGAAGAAAATAACAACGTCACGAACGTCAGAGTGAAGACTGATTCTAAATGTTGCCCACTTTCGTGATTTGTACTGCGTCCTTCCAAAAAGATCACTCGGAAGGTATATCATATAGGCTCGTTTGGCTAGAGAGTCATCTAGCTCGTACTAAGTAAGCTATTACAATAATAGTAGCTTTTGAATTTTATAGTTCATCCCAAACTCTGTATTTAAAAGCGGTATTTGTCTGTCTTCCGGGATTATGCGAAAATGTTAGCTGTAAATGTTCTTTGTTCGTTAACGAGTGTCGGCCATTCACAGACCTTTACAGCGGATAATACACCACTAAGGATTTTTAGGAATTGTTACTTTGGATTGAGGGCTAAACGGCGGCCGGTGTGAGCGAATAGAGCTGCTGTTCCTCATTAGGTCCTTAGACAAGGCCTCGACGTGTTACCACACAAAGCACTCTCTTTCCGCATAAACGTGTTTCCAACGATTTGTGCAGCTAACCGTGAACCTTGCTGAAAGAAATAAGTGGAGAATGGTAATCCGGTTCATGTATACAGGGTTTTTCCGTCTAGATCTCATGCTGCTTAGTCTGCACGGCAGAACTTCGAGATAGACAAATGGTTTACTTGCTTCCCCGGGGCATGCTTTTGCATTGAACGTGATGCTCTCAG
The DNA here is from genome assembly GCA_002081605.1 of Tropilaelaps mercedesae. NCBI lineage: Eukaryota > Metazoa > Arthropoda > Arachnida > Mesostigmata > Laelapidae > Tropilaelaps > Tropilaelaps mercedesae. The sequence goes on from MNPL01019979.1 coordinate 10,198, forward strand.
TTCTTCCGTAAGCGCTCATTATAGTCCAATGGTGAAGCCCGAGGCGCTTCGCCTTATGGCCTGTTTTCCTTCCCAGAGGGGTTCGATTCGACATTTACTTTGCCGAAGTAAACGAAGTGGGAGTGCTAGAAGCTTCTCATCGCCTAGACTTCCCAGCCCTTCGACACCGAATCGGTCCTCAGCAACCGTCACCGCCGCCTCAACAAACTCCACCTCTCTCTCCTCCTAGCTTTCTTTCCGGGACATTTGGCAACGGCTTCTGCGTAGGAAGAAAACGAAGCGGCTATTTTATCTTCGCTACTGTCGCTGTAGCTTCTCTCTATCACGGAACGATTTCCTACAGGGATCTCCTTTCTTTGGTTTCAGTGGCTGCCACCCGAAGGTATATTGCGACAATGGCGAGAGAAAGGAAATCAAGAAGGCTGGTAAGGTCTTTACTTATCCTGATCCCTTCTCAAAAGCTGCACAGCTGATCTATCGGAGAGAGTGATTTTTGGAGCCACGGAAGGCTCAACGTACGCTAAAGGAGAGCTGGGTCGTGCCGAATCATCGTCAGATACGAAACATTTCGACATCTCGCTTAGCCGGCTCCAAACGTAGCTTCGGCTAGTATAGAGAACGAGAAGGTGTGAGGGAGAAAAAGATAGAATTGGTAATGGTTCGTATTCAAAAGCAGACGGGGGACATGCTAGACCGTAAAAGCGTGCTCAATAACATAAAAGGATGCTTAATACTGCTCAAACTGTATGTAATACATAGCTGACGCCTTATGGCTGCCGTATATAATACCTGTCGCGGTCGTAGGTATTTTTATAAGGTAAACCCAAAGATTCTAGTATGGCACAATTTCTGTATTTATTTCTTTAAGGAATGTGTGGAACAAAATGGTGTCGTGATTTGCGTTATCTAGTACACGGCCCTACGCATGGTGATTCGATTCTCCATGTATATTTCTTGTATATTGGTGGTCCATATTTATTCCATTAGCCATTACGATACTTAGGCATTGCCGATCACTTGACGGTGCTATCGAGCTTCTTAACGCAGGCTATAAGTTCAAACCTAGAGTAAAATTATTTGCTACAGCAAGTTTCCCACGACTTAACAAAGCATTTCTACAGGGATCACCTAAAAAAGAGACTATGTATTTAATTTATTGATTGTGTTCCTGTCGATTGAATTGGGTATACATAAATGCAGCATCGATACAATATAGACCCAGATCCGATAGAGGTGCTTCAAAAAGCGGAAGCCACACGTTAATTCTACCAATTCATTCTCCTCACTTTCCGAATTCCGTTGAGGTGTCTGAGTGATAATAAAATGGTGAAAGCAGTGCTAAAAGTGGGCGAGGCTGCTTGTCATCCAACTGACAGAGAGGACGTCACCTTTTCTGATTAAACGGGATTACCAAAAGGAATGCTTATGAAATAAACTGTTGCCACAAAGACATAGTCGATGCATTCGTCAAGGCAGCAAGAGCGGGGTAACAAAGTGAAAAATTCGGTAGGATCTCCGAGGGCTATTTCCCGTCCAAATTTCTTCATGGCTTTTCGTACACCTCCTGCTTGATTTTATCTTATTGATCTAGTCGTCTAATTAAAGAATACTAAATGTGTAACCGGGGTTTCGTTTGTGTGTCATAACTCATCTAGTGATACCAACATAGATTGTGTTATCACCGTCACCTATGTTAATGGTTTTTAAACTGACTTTTAGATTTAAATAGGTATTTTGGAAAATTTTACCCTGCATATATATATATATATATATATAATGATCCAAAGTTATATGGTTTAAATATTTTCAATTTTTCTAGCAGACTGACATTCTGACATTTTTCGGCATACCATTGGCCCTAATAATCACTTCTAGATTTAAGTGAATGATAGATTATGATAAATTTAAGTAAATTTTTAAAATAATATAAAAAGAACTGTGCATGAAATATTTACCTGGGGTTAGTTTTATTGCGCCTAAGAACACAGAGAACGTGTAAGTCTGAGAAAAAATTATGCACTCAGATTTTTGGAGCGTTTTTAATTTTTTATTGGTTTTAATATGCATAATGATTGGGTTGAGATTTTCCTTTTCTAACGCTCATTTTATTTTCAATGAAAGCATAAATAAGCAAAATTATAGCATCGGAACCGGGAAAAGTATGGCAGTTTGTTAATCGTGTGACGGTTGTCTGTGGCCCAAGTGCAACAATTTTGTTTTCTGTATGTCCAGTAAGCTTAACGAAGCCTTCAGAAAAATAACATTTTTAAAGCAATCGTTATTTACATCATAATAGTAAGAAAATCCAAATTACGTTCATAAAGATTTTTTATTTTCCGGAAATACAACGAGCATGGTTTTTAATGAAACCACATACTCTTTCGTGTGGGTATTGTTATGAAATAAACCTGGGTTAAATGTCTTATATAACCTTGTGTCTATACTATATTGAGAACTGATATATGCATATGAACAAAGAAAATAATTCTTGCTAAGAATTCTCTTTAAAAAATTGTCAATACGTGAGTTTTCTAAAAAAGACTTCACAAAATCTTAATCACAAGAGGTGTTACGGTTTTTTGGAACATACTGTGACACTTACATTACGATATATATATATATATATATATATATATATATATATAT
>MNPL01019981.1:3584-14522 GCA_002081605.1 Tropilaelaps mercedesae
CGGCACAACAACTTGGAAAGTGGACGACATCCAGCCGAACTCGAACCTGGAGCACCTGGAGATAGCGAACTTTTGACGCGTCTTTACGTTGCTGAGATCGCGGACCTCCTCGTGGGGGCTATTCCGACTGCGTGTTCGTGACACGGACGGGTTTCAAGCTGAAAATGAATTCATAAGCAGCAACATTTGTTGTTTGTCTTCTCTCTTTGACAAACATCGCGATGTTTGTTCGCGATTTGTACGCTCACTCTCGTGTGTGCCATTTTAAAAACGCTCGATGGCATTCATTGGGCGGCGCGGCCTGGCGTAAATTCGTCGGGCGTCTTGCGACCGAAGGAGACGCATGGCGCGCGCATAAGTTTGACGCCTGTCGTTCATCGCGCGTTGCAACTTCGTTACATGCGAAGTAATGCGACATCGGTCACTTATTTAAGTTTTAGCCGAGGTTAACCGTCAAACTTTGTCGTCCGCTTTGTAGCCGTCATTCGAGTCAGTCCTCCGAGTGACGGTTCAAATCGTTCTCGTCCGTCGTCGTTTGGCGCCGCCTCGGTCTGATCAAAAACAATGAAAATGAGCTCGTTTTTATTCTACTTTTCCCGTCGATATCTTTCACGCGATGCGTGGACATGGGACGCAGTTCGTATGCGCAGCTCAAAGCCACCTAGACACACACACACACACACACACATACACACAAACACACACACACACACACGAATGGTAGGCGTCGTTCGCAAGAGTAAATTTCGAGGTGGTCGCGTTTTTCTGCCGAGCAAATTCCGTGACAGACTGGCCAGTTTTTGTGGCAGTTCGATTTTGGAGAACGACAAAAGCGACGCCAACTCCAAAGGACGATGAAAGGGTGAAATTGGCGCTCGTTGAGCCTCCATCGGTCCTTGGTCGAGTGATCCTATTAAGGCCCAGACTGTAATCGCGCCTGAGAATTGATTGAGAGTCTGCGTCGAGCAGCTACCCCATGACGACAGCCGCCGCCGCCACCGCCACCGCCTTCACTTCCTACTTGGGCGTTCGCTGTTTAACGTTCGCCCCTGCAGTTTATCCGCGTATCTGGTCAGGATCATTTTGTACCACAGGATCAACGAGGACAGAAGCAGTTCGCAGTAAACTAATTCGAACCACCTCGGATCGTATCACGGTAGCCGCCGCAGTGGCCCGGCCAAAAGCCTATGTTGGCCTATAGGGAAGGTCACTCAGGTTAACCTCGATCTCACGCTCGTTCGGCTAAGCGATTTGTCCGCCGTAATAACGACCGACGGCTGCTAAATTCTATATAGACCGATAATACCGCCGCAAGACTGGGGGACGGACGATTGTATTAGCCTGATCGAAGCCCGTCAAAACGCACTCGAGGCTCCTATTCTCTATATCCGGCTAATCTGTCTGTGTTTCTGGCTCCTGATAAGTGAACTCTTCGGAAACACTCACAACAAATTCGCCTTCGTCTTGTTTTTCTCGTTTAACGTGTGAGGGGGGGGGGGAAGGGCTCTCTGTACGGAATTCGGCCATCTTGTTTTTTGTTATTTCTTTATACTGAAATTGCTCACCTACCTGATCGTCTACCGGATCGTCTACCTGATCGCCTACCTGATCGCCTACCGGATCGCAGTGATGCTGTGACGTATCTGTGAGTGGCATTCGAACGGCAAAACGTGTCAGGCACTGAAAGTGGCAGCGTTCGCCAACGATGATCATGAAGAAAATACGCCTACGCCTGCCTAGACGCGTGACTGTAATTCGCCACCGGAAAAAAAGGACGTGTTTTATTGAAAAACAACAACGACAACAACAACGACAATAAGAAACAATGTGTAAAAACCACTCGCTCGCCAGCGTTCGGGGGGATGTGTCAAGAGCGATTTTTGCAGCGATTTTTGCAGCGATTTGTTTTTGTGTCTTTGTCTCGCTCTTCACACAGCTTCCGTCGTCTCATAATGGCTAAACTCCGCTAAAATGGCTCAAAATAGGCGTCCCATTAAATGGAACCGCGTCGAGTGGCGTTTTTTTCTCGAGAGGAAACTCAGGCCGGATACGGCGTCTTGTGAAACAATATCTTTGCCGTCGACGTCGCAACTTTGGTTACAATCGCATTACATAATTGCTTAGCTCTTCGAAGTCCGTTCGCAGGAGGAGGAGGAGGAGGAGGCGGGCCTGTTTCGGCCTGGTCTTGGCGAAGCGTTTCCCAGTAAGTAATGGTTTCAAATGATGTTTTTCTGTTATTCGCCATTTCTGTTCGTTTGGGTTCGATTCGAGTTATCAATTCTTTCTTCAGATTCTGCCGACCGAAACTTCCGGAGCCGGGGGCAAATGTAGGGCGGGAGGGGGCGGCAGCGGCGGGGGGTTAGACCTAGGCCTAGGGTGTATTTCCCAAAAGTGTTTGTTCGTCTCCCTGTTCGTCTCTGTTGTTGAGTTGGCGTGGCCATTTTTTGTTTAAGCTGTCATTGCTGTGGGTTCGCCAAAAACGCGTCGCTCAAACGCAGCGACCGCCGCGTCTAGATCGCGTCACGAGAAAGATTTAACGCGAATGTTAATAACGCCACCAGCAATAATCATAATGAATGCTACCGTGAACTGTGGCTAGAGGCTACGCCACCGAATTCACTCAGACGCTTTGGACGCATTTAGCAGGTAATTGGACGCTGATTGGACAACGAACACTTTTGGAGCATCTGTATATTTATTTACATGTACGGAAAATAAATAGACAACTCGACATTTTCATAATCGCGTGTGTGTGTGTGTGTAGAGTTGCGCTGCTCTCTCTACAGAGACGCTCGCGTCGTGCGCCGCGGTAGAACAGTCGTTGACGTTTTTTCCATTTGTCTTCCAGTCACTTCAGTGGACGCCGCATCGACAGGCGTCGTCGCGCGACGTCACCTGAGAAGGCAGGACCAGAAGCAAGGCCAAAACGCCTGCGACGATCCAGGATATCGTGAACTGTCGTTCGCGTCGTTTTATTCGTCGCGTGTCCGTCTATATTTTCCGCCTTGCCGACACTGTTACTGAGTTAGATAAAACACTACAAAATACGCGACCTTCCTCTCCCTATTTCTCCCTTCCTTTCCCTATTTCTCCCTTGCTCTCCCTATCTCAGTCTGTGTTTATCGTCTTGAAGGGGACGCGTCGCGCGGCTCCTGTGCGTGGGTCAGTGTTCCTTCCGCCTTCTGAGCCATTGTTCCTTCGTTGATCTGGGGACATGTGTTGAGGACGTGTCCTTCTGATCCGTCTCTGACGCTCGGTCGCTACTGAGCGTCGTTCGTTGCGCTCAGGTGGGTTTTCGTCATCTGTGAGGGTCTGTGGACCTAGACGATTTAGGCACGTCGCTACGCCATGCAGATCTCTGGTCGGCGTTGCTTGTCCGCGGTCGATCGAACTTCTCGATCCGAAGTTCATCGAAGCTTTGTTACGGCGTCGGAGTATTCATTTGCAATGCAGAAGAGAGATCGACGGCGTCGGCCAGTGGAGACGCTGCGGTGGAGCTCCCCCTGCCGACTATGGACGGCTATGGATGAACCGCCCCCGGCGATGCCTTCGCGCGACCACAACTCTCTCTCTCTCTCGGTCTGTCTCCCATGCAGTCGCTCGAATCATTATATACACACATACACATATCTATAGTGTGTGTGTGTGTGTGTGTGTGTGTGTGGCATTTCCTCCACGAGATTGGAAAGTGCGCGGCGCTATGACGAGCGTAGGGTTTGTCGCGTAGGGCGACGACTTGAAGCGATTATTATTAGTGAACGCTCTGTTCGACAAACGATGTCCAGGCTGCTGTGCGCGCTGGAAGACCGGCCGGAACGAGAGAGAAGATATGAGGTGAAGAGAAAGCGGGGGAGGGGGCCGCCATAGATATTCTGTCATTGTTGTTATGGTCGTGTTCGTTTCATCTCTTCTTGATGATTTCTCCCGGGTCGTCTACAGGTACGACGGCCCGACCAGGTGCCCGTGAGCCCACATTCGAGAGGCCGATGGGGGAGGAAGATGATGATGATGATGATGGCGGTGATGATGATGGTGGTGATGATGCATTGCGTGCGAGAACATTTTCTATATAGCCATAGAAGCTCATTGTGGACGGAATGGCTTACGCCCGTCAGACGGGACCACAACCACTCGGAGAATGCCACCACGGTGGCCATAGGCGAAAAGCGCCCTAGCGAGATTTAACGATAGTCCTCTCACAGATAGCGAGAGACATAGCGAGAGACACAGCGAGAGACATAGCGAGAGAAAGCTGAGAACAAGAGAAAAGCAGACATTGCACATTAGTAAAGCTACCGGAATTCGCCAGTCGTCGTCGTCGTCGTCGTCCCTTCACGCCGACGGAGATGGCAAATCAGCAGAAGGACGCTTGCCAGCCAGAACAGACTGGCGGAAGGAAGGAGCAGCGGCAGCGAGCCAGATCACACAGACATGCACCTGGAAGAGAACTCTAACACGCGCAGGACGCAGAGCGACATTGCAGAACATCGTCTGTGCTGGTAGAGAAGTGAACAGCCATTGTGACTAATATGCTGACTTCTCCGCTCTGGCACTTGGCCAGAGTCTGTGCATAGGCCATGTCGCTATCGGCGCCGTCTACTCCCACGCCTACATCAACTACACACACACACACGCCTACAGCGTGTCCTAGCCCCATTCGGGCTGAGTTGCGCGACACCAACAGGAATCGTCGGCCGACCAAGACAAAATTCACCCGACTGGCCCGGACGACGCGACTATTTATATAGTTTTAGCTGGAACGCGTTTGATTTCGTTGTTGACTGCGCTTTCGTTCGTGTTCGCCGAATAATGTTCGGCCGAGTCAACGAAATCGTCCTCGATCTGAGTTCGATTCACGATAGGACACATTAGGCATTTGGTGGTGCTAGTTTTTGTCGCGTCCTGACAGAGAGGAGGCCTTGAGGTGAGCGTTTGTGAGCGTCGCCTGTCGCGGACGACAGGTCGTTCTCGAGCGCGCGCAGTCGACGCGCAGACTCGTCAGAGGACGCGCAATAGAACGGGAGCCTCGACTGCTGGCGGTGACAATTCGACACAACATATTTTTAGAATGTTCCTTTTTGTTTTTTTCTCGACTGGACTAGCTGTAATTATTTGTCTCTGAAAGAAAACAACAAAAACTTCAGGTGAACTTGTTCGTGTTGTTCGTTGGCATTTGCCACGCGGGAACGTTGTCAACTATTGCCACGAGAAAAACACACTGGACACACTAGGTCCACTCGCCGATCTACTGAGTTTGTCCTTTATTTGTCCTACGCGAGCTCCTCCTACGACGAAACGAGAAATAAACAAATAAAAGCTCATTGGCGAACAAATAGAAGGACCCATTGGAGCTAATTTGTTCGAGCGTCTTGTTCGAGAAGTCGCTGCTGATTCGTGACAAAAGTCCTTCTGAGACCGTAACGAGATCGCAAAGGGACACCCACTCTTCATACGAAGCGAGACGAAGCGAGAGAAACCGAGAGATAGAGCGAGACAGTGTTTCATTGTTTGGCATTTGGCCTCCTTCTAAGAGGAGCAACAAATAAAAACCTGATCTGTTCAGTGGATAACTCGAAGGTGTGATTGACATCAGCCTCGCATAGACAAACACCCGTTGGAATGGCTAGAAAAAAACTTTTAAAAACAACCAAAAAAAAAAAATAGTCGACGAAAACCTTCCGTGAGAAAAGTACGAAAAAGGAACGCGCATGAATCGTAGAAAAAATATACACATACATATATATATACACACAAATATATTCGCTCACTTCGAATTTCAAGGTCATTAAGGAACATCGGTCAAGTGCCATGAAGAAGTGTTCTGCAAAACGCGGATGTCTTCTAGGTGCATTTAGGACTTTATTTGCCTGTTTTCTGAAATCTTCGGAAAGCGACGACGACGACGACGACGCGTAGGCGGATGGAATAAATTTCCCTCAGTCCCGGCCCTCCTCAGCGATTCCGAGTGTCCGTCCCGGTATGAGCAGTCAACGAACAGAAAACGTCTCATTCGTCTTTGTCACTCGGTGTTCAGTCAGCTACCTTCTGCAACTTCTGCGCACTTCTGCCTCGGTCGGTGTATATGGCCCACGCTAGAGACGCCGCTGTTCGCTTCCACTATCATCCACCCGCCCCCCCCCAAATGTACTCAGCTACCTACGGCGGCCTTCTCGCGCTTCTGTCGCTTCTGAAGATTGCGTACACGCAGCGTCTGAACTGTCTCCCACATGTGTATAGACAGTTTCCTCGGACGCCCAGCGCGACCAGCGTCGTTGCCATGGCGATCACTACGATCCGGGGTGGTCGACTTGGCCGGCCCGTGAAGGCGCACAGCGGAGACAGCCAGCGCGTCGCGAGCTTTAGTATTAATCAAATTCAGTAGTCGCTAGGGAAAATGTATCTCTCCGGACGGCGGTCACAGCTGCGGCGGCGGCGGTCACAGCTGCGGCGGCGTGCCCGGCGGCGTGCCCAGCGGCGTGATACTGGGCTTGACGCCACAAGCGCGCCAGCTACTACGAACTCAGGGGCCGGCATTCCTGCTGCGACCTCGACAACTACGGGGCCTTCTCGTGAAGACAAAGTAATAGGAAAAATCATACAACAACACAAACAAACAAAAAAAGGAAGAAAAAATCAACGAAAAAAACATACACAAAAACGTCTGTCGTAAGAAAACTTTGCAATGGAGGAACGCGTCAGTACGACGAACGCGGTTGCGGCAAAACAGCCCGAAAAGGCCCACGCCACCCGCGACACGTCGGCGCGTTTTGTTGGCGCGTTTTATTGGCCGACGGCACACACACGGAGGAAAATGTGTTAAAAACGCGTACTCCATTCGCCTGTGGACGCATTGCTGACCATTGGGCTGGTGCATTTGCTGACGCGGGGCCCTGACGCGCGTGAAGGACAATTCGCGCATGAGACTGACCGGAATAGTTCTGTAAATTGTTTGTTGAGAGAGAGAGAGAGAGAGAAAGGGGGGTGTCGTGGGGAGAAATGGGATTATAGTGGCGATTTTTTTATGGCTGGTTTTTTTATCGCGATGAATGTTTTTGCTTGTTGAGCCACAAACGCCGAATGGGGTTGCACATGCGTGGCTCGGCGTGGTGGGGGTCTACTTAGCTGATCTCATCGTGACGGTTTCAGTGTCATCACGATGCCGTCGAGTGAACGCCTCAACACGGGATGGCACAGTGAGAATTTCGGCGTATTTCACAGTTGGAGGATTAGTGCAGATCTCGAGGACAGACACTCTTAGTGCTGCACTTCGGGTGCGCAGGCGTGCAAATGCATGCGCGCATGTGACCCGGGCATGTGATAACGGGACTCGACCCAGCCGGTGCGAATCCGGCATCGTCCCGTCGGCACAGTTCGAGATGTTGCAAGCGAAGTCCATCGCGAAGGCAAAACACTGAGAAAAAGTTGGCCGCGCAAGCATAGAAGTAGTACGAGCCCAGAAACGAACGTACGTACTCTCTCACTCGGAACACCTCGGCAGACTCACGAAGGCAACGGCCTCATCTTCGTTACTTCGTGTTCAGAAGTCAACACAAAGCCATACGAGCATTTCGTTCAATAGCTAATTTTTTTGCTACAATTTTGCACAGCTACGCTGTACCCTGTTTAATCAGATACGTTCTTCAAGCTACTAAAGCACGCATATGATAGACTGTTGAGGTTCTAACATGCATGCGTCCAATAAAAACAAAAAAACTTACTCCGAACAACATACATTTTGTTTACCCGATAAACTCTTTCTCTTAACAACAAAAGTTAAGCCATCCTGCACCCCAGGTCCCCTTCGAGCGGATAAAGTGTGGACCTCCAGTTGCTTTCAGTCTCGCTCTGACGTGTACTTGTTCGTCTTTAACGATAGTAACAATGGCCGAAGGCGGAAGAAGAAAAAAAAACAACAACGAAAAATAAAACCGCACAAACGACAAAGCCGCACGCGCGCCCTCAGTGGCTACGGCAAACTCGCAACGAAATTCAGCCGCCAAAAGGCTACTCCCTTTACCACCCACATCTCTGGCGGCAATAACGAACAATCGAAGCATCAAAAAACAACCAACCCCAATAAAAACGGCTAAGACGCACCGAAGAATTTCATGTCTCAACAGTTTCTCTTCGCTGTTTCACGTGATCTTCCTCGTGGTTTTTAGTTTTTTTTTTTTTGTTCTCGTATGTTTTCTCTCAGTTTTTATCGTTCTGTCGCCAAAGCATGCATGTAGCATTTTGTCCGTCGGTCGTCGAGGTCGCCGAGTCACCTGTTGACATCACCGGCACCCCGGAGTCGGCATTGCGTCGGTTTCTGCTGAAGTCTACTTCTGCACCTCAGCTGGCAGGCTTCAGCCACATGGCCGCCACGTTGCCGTTGAACGGAGCCCCGACCGATGGAGTCTCTGGCGTTGGTGCTTCGATGACCCGGTCATAGTTGGTGATCGAACGTCACTGAGGGAAACTTCAGACTCGACTGGTGAATTTTTACACCTCCCCCGTCGCCGAATGACCTCCCCCGGCTGGCCAGACGACTGTGGCCCCGGCGTACTCGCCATGTTTGTACGCGACCGACGACGAAAGAATACACCCCCGCTATGACGGTTTGCCGTTCGGTGAAAATCTGTTTGACACCGTCTCGGGACTGAAAAGTCTTCAGTAGATGCAGCCTTTTCGTACGCGCGGTTGACGCTGGCCGGCGAAGATGTCATTTTCTTCGTCGTGACCAGCGAGTGTGTGTGTTTGTCAGAATTTGTGCTGAAGAAACAGCGCTGTGGTGCACATACAGGCGCACATGTGTTATGCATAAAATGGCTGCGCCATTGTTTGTACGTGATACAGAAAACTTCTGCTTTTTTTTCTGTTTCGTGACGGTGACATCCACCTCGACTGGCGTCGACGTTAATTGTTCGATGAACTTTGCGGTTGGCTTTTTTTTCCTAGGTAATTCAACTAAGTTAGAAGTTTGTGCTGTTCACTCTCTACATTGTGCACATGTGCACGCACATGTGCATCAGCTAAACTTGAGTTCGCCCATGGAACGTTACTGTGCTGCTTATTTGTGCTTGGGGATTTTTTCTGTATCGCTAATATTCGCTCGTGCGTGCGCAGCTCGACAGCGACAGTCTATAGTGATTGTTTCAATATAATTACGTATATTTATGTTACAGTTGAGTGGCGTTTGCCTAGAAACTTGATGGGGTTTATTGGTTGGGGGGGAGAAGGGGTTGTTGTCGCTCACGAGGCGGCCGTGTGGGGTTGACTCGCTCGTACGTACGATTCGCGTAATCGACGAGAACGAACGGTTTTGTTTCTTCCACAGGCCGCTGTCGGTGGTGGTAGTGTTTTTTTCTTTTTTCGCTGCTCGTCGTTGTCTTGTGCGCCGTTTGCTTCTGCTTCTGCCACTGTGAGTCATGACGATCTATTGATAAAGTCGTGAACGCGATCAGCAGAAAGTTTGCCAACCGCCCGCTCCACCAACGCAAAAAAGATTAACACTAAAAATAGCGCCCAAACGAAAAGCGCAACAACAACAGCAGCAGCAACAATAACAACAACAACAACAACAACAACACGTATCTACCTGTTGTCGTTTTCTGAGTTGCTACTCACTTCATGCAGGGTCGTCGTCGTCGTCGCCGCCGTCGTCGTCGAGTTGTAGGCGTTGTTGTTTTTCTATCCGACGGTTGTAGCGGTGTGTTATCGACAAAGCCCTCGTCATAGGGATCCCGCCGCACAGATCGATTCCTCTCTTTCCCGCCGCTTTCTGTATGAGCTCCTGTCAGCCATGTACAAGCAGCAGCAGCAACAGCAGCAGCAACAGCAGCAGCACCCCCCATCCGCTTGTACTGCGCGTTCGGTAATGGCGCGGGCGTCTGCGTGTACAGCCACGGAAGCGGGCGACGTTCTCTTAAGGGGAGGCGCCGGTCGCGGGAAGATCTCGGCCATGTTTCGAATGCTCGTTCTGGGAGCGGCTAAGGCGCGGCGGGGGCGTTTCTCTGTCGGCGCTGAGGCGTCGCTGATGTTCGAACCGAACGTCGAGTAGCGGAGAGCACAACGGCGTCATTTGAATTCGAAGCCGCGCTTTGCTAAAAGCACTTAACAATTATATAGGCAGCAGCAGCAGCAACAAAAACGACAACAACTCTGGCGACGCTGCCAACAGCAGCAGCAGCAACAAAACCCGATTCCTGCCGAATCACAGCAACAAATTGTTCCGGTAGTCGAGTGAGATTAGACCTAATTCGCTAAAGTGCGCGGATGGATACTTTTCGATGGTGCGATGCTGCAGTGAAACGTCGCGGTCTAGATCACGACCATTAAGGTCGCTTTCCGTAGTCGTACATTAGGACGACGCTAGTAGCCTGTTCCCTCATGTCATTTTCCCTCATTCGTTCTCATCTTCGCATTCCCATCGTTCTGTTTTCCGTTTGAAGAAATCCTTTTCTGGACGGACTTCTAAGCGGAGTCATGGCGAGAGCAGCAGCAACAGCAGCAGCAGCAGCAGCAGCCATCAACGGCAAAGCTGTCAAACGTCGTCCACCGGGGGAAAGAGGAGGAAGGCGATGCTCCGAGTGTATCAGGCCGACGGAACGTCGATTCCGCTGGCTGGCTGGCTCTGACCAGGGGTTCGGCCGGGTGCATCGTTCTAGCTCTCGTCATGTTGGCTACCAGTGACAAGAATGACGAAGGCCGCGCCCACCCGCAGAAACCGGCCAGACTGCATCGACGGCGCTCAGCCGCCGTGGCGAAGATTGAGCGCCTGAGAGGGGCTGGGAGCGAAGGAGTGGCCGTAGGTAGGCAAAGATGAGAGGGCGGTGGGTCGGGTAAACGAACGATGGCCGCCAGCGGAAGGAAGGCAGAAAGGAGTGGGCACTTCGACCGGCAGGTCTTCGGCCGATTGTGTTGCTTCTGCGGCAGAAGCAACACAATCGGCCGAAG
>MNPL01019989.1:887-47484 GCA_002081605.1 Tropilaelaps mercedesae
TGACGTGTCTATATTATCGGAATAAATATTGTAGTAATTCTTAGAAGTTACTCTTTCAGTAATTTTGAAATAATATAGAAGCTTTCCGGTTACTTGTTAAATACTTCTCATTGCTATGTTACAAACATTTATCAACGATTCTGTTTATTCCTTCTACAACGCCCAAATCCATCTACGCCATTCGGCCCTACAATAGAATAAATTAAAATACTTTTTCCCTGCTTCTACTGCGGTCTTCGTCGTAAATCGCTTAGTCTATAATATTCTAACGTTATGCTCATTTATCGTTTTACAGAAAGCTCATCTTCTTCGTCCGGGGACAGCAGCAATTCGACTGGAGTCGGCGAAAACAACAATTCACAGGTAAAACAACCTGCAACTGCAATGCCAGTTATATTCCATATGCCCCATATTAGCAACAGACTTTACATTTAGGAAGTCAGCTATAACTACATCTAGTGCCAGAGTAATTGTAATGCATATCTGTTGCAATTTTATTAGGAAAATCGTCGTATAAAATTAGACTTGATAGCTAAGATCATTGCTATGATTGCAAAAATATTGATTTGAGCTGTGGTGTAATTTACACTTAAGATACATAATGTGAATATTATATGGCTGCCCCATGAAGTATTGCTATATTGATAGTGTTACACGAACATAGTTGAATGAAAGATGTGTTATATGTGAATATGAAATACCGGTTCGATCAATGAAAGTCATTCACTTGAGATAGAAATAGCAAGTGAGGTTATAAATACAAATAATAATGAAGAACTTTGAAATGCCGTTTTGAGCATTCATAATAGGGTAAGCAGACACGAAATGAGCAAACAAGAATACTTCCCAAATACCTTGGAATACTATTATTGTGGATACAGCGAGATATATTAAGTATGAAATGTTAAAACTATGCTAGTAGTATGTGATTGCGTACTGGAAACGACTCTATGTGAACAACAAAAATCATTTCGATTGTATTCATCAACGTATGTCTGTACTAACCTAAAGGAAACAGTTTGTTGTTTTCTCTCCTCCGTGCACTTACGGGCGAGAAAGAGAAAGAAGAACTGCACAAACCCACTGGAGATCCTAGCGGAAATCGCGAAAACCTCACCCCGGCGCATTCACAAAGCAAAATGTGGTTCAGCACTCAACTGGGAAGAAGTGGTTCATTTTTTGTATTTCCTATTTAGAATTTGATATAGATTCTTTTGGTAGTTGGCTCCTAAGAGTGTCATCAATCTAAATTTGAGCTCGTCCTTCAATACGAAACCATTTCATATGGGTGCATGCAGTCGCTTTTTTATAAGCAACCCATTAAAATTCGTCGTTGCATAAAAATTTTAGGGATTTTTCTGACGCTGGGGTTGGAATCTTGACAGAGCTGTTCATCTATGTGCTACGCACTGCCACAATGTCGATTGTAGATGGATGCGTATAGCGACAAAACAATCCTCCCACATCAAACGACTATTTAGTCTTTGGCTAACACAAATTTTCGTAATGTTGTTGAAACCTATCACCTATATAATTCTGGTTATATCCGACTAGAGGGTGTAGAAGGTTCAAATGTTATTTCCAAATCAGACAAGAGCCAAGCCCCAATCGTTAATACCTCTGACGTTCTATAGACTAGCATTGTGTGTTTTACTGTAAAGCTTCTTTTGGGTACGCATAGGACCGGTGATTAAATTGCTGCACAACAAAAAAAGCAAACGAGAAAATCTATATTTCGGAGCGTAGTTATCTTTTACGAATAAGGAATCAATTTCAATGCGATGTGCGTGGGAGCATTCACATCGATCTTGTTATAGGATGTTTTGTTTACCAGTGACACCCTCACCGTGTATATCTCCAGCTATCTGCCCACGGTAACCAGCACAAAGCAACAGCGTCGTCGCGTCATCCACACGTTCATTGGGAGTACTGGTACAGTTATACGTTAGGGAATACCAGGTGTGCATATGGCCAAATGCGATGATAAGCCATTTGTATGAGAAGCTTAATCAGCAGCAAAAGAGATGTGCAGACATATTGTTGGTTATCGTTGTAGGTACCATCGAATACGCACGTTTAAATTGAAAGACAGTGCAGAATGCTTCTCTTTTGTGTAATATGTAGTTTTTTGTGAACGTTTAAACTTTGCACATTTCGCTAGAGTAAAACGCACTATGGGACTCACTGCTCAATTCTTGTTATTGTATGTGTTGATATTCGTCAAATGCATCGCGTGTTAGCAAAAATGAGACACTGATTACAACTAGCATTAGAACGACAACAAAGTAATAAGCGTGCTAAGAGGTATAATATAATTCTTTTTACTTAGTAATAGTGTGCTACAACTGGTTCAGTAATAGTACGAATGAAGTTGTGTGTTGTATTTAATTGTATATATCGATACGACGCCACGTACTGTTTCAGTATTACATTAAATGTTATTTTTCAAGCGGTTGGTAATTGGTGATCGGTTATCACTTTAGTGAGCCGATATCTACGATGGCCAGTCATTATGTCAATCAAGGGTGGGAACGAAAAGACGTTTCCATTTCATTATCTTATTTTTCATTTTTAACAATGTTCACGAGGATGTTTGAACTTGAAGAGTTTGTTTAATTATCGTGTATATATATATATGGATACACCTAGGGTAAACTAAAGGGGAGGGTTGCCATGTAGCGCAATCTGTATTGGATATAATAACATAATTTACTATTGTTATTGGTTGGGCATACGTTTGAAATTATCTATTTTAACGTAATTTAACGTAGCTTGAATATTTACAGCAAGTATGGACAACTATGGATTATTTATCAAGTATGGACACTCTGTTCTGTTCAAATTTATCTTACCGCTCATGTTCTCAGAGCCGGGTGCGTTAAATCAAACACGATATTTGGCTAATATTTTAATACCTTATTAAAACCAGACAGCCTTTTTAGTCGCTTAAAGTATGAAAGGATATGCTAAGCTAGATAGAATAATTATCAGTATATAAACATTTAGGATAGTGGATTAACTTTCAAAGGATTGGTATTGACATAATGAGGTACAACGTTCTTTTTGTGCATATGCCCGGATTGTTTTAGAACTTAATATTTTTAGGATGAATTGGCGGTCATATATTTTCGCTTGGTCAGATAAAACACTACATAAAGATCAATATAAATGATTCGAATGTTCTTGTCCTTAAACCACGAGTTTGTTTCATTCGCCATTCTCCTGCGTCGATAATCTACATCATCTGTCCACAATGCAAGTCCTCTCCCGTCCCTTATATCAAGTTACATTTCTTACTTCATATGTGAATGATATATATTTAGTTCCTTCTGGTTTACCATCGGAATATTTCTATTGTTTGGCCACTGAAATTAAGGTGAGTACCGAGTGTAAGTTTTTAAATTGTGATGGAACGTTTTATTTTGGATAGCGGCATAGCGAAAATACTATATAGATGTCAGTACATAAACCAAAATGTTAAGGTGATGAGCGGTAAGTTGTACAATTTTTACAACTATCAATAATGACGTCGAAAAGCGACGTGTGACTGTAATTTTAGGTATATAGCAGCAACCTAGGGAATTTGTCAAAACGCATGT
Source organism: Tropilaelaps mercedesae (assembly GCA_002081605.1). NCBI lineage: Eukaryota > Metazoa > Arthropoda > Arachnida > Mesostigmata > Laelapidae > Tropilaelaps > Tropilaelaps mercedesae. Next base: position 4,487 of record MNPL01019989.1, read on the forward strand.
TTTACTGCAATGAACCTACGAGGAAATACCGGAACACAAGAGGAAAAGAACTTGAAAGGCTCTTTTAATCTACCTCGGCGCCTTTTTTCATTAGATAACACAGTTACCTCAAACGGCTTTTATGTTACGCAGAATTTAACTTACTTCAGAAAACCCCCGTAAAGGCAAAACTCTAAATTCCTGTCAATTAAACTGAATATAGATTCCTTATTTGCCTTGTGCCCGTCTTAGTTGCCATTCATGGCCTTGTAAACTTCATTTAGCAAAGCGATTTTTCTATCTTTATAATACTATTGGATCGTTGTGTCACTACAGGTTCCATAGTACAAAGCCTTGTACACAAAGGAGCCCCTACCGTAAAGGTCTATGATGTACATTCACGTTACTCATCATTGAGAAGCTGCAACACAAAATTTTTAGCTCAAGTAAAAATAAATTATTGTTCACTTGACCAGCAATCTCTCCATTTTGCTCTTCTATTGCAGCACCGGTTTATCTACTGAAAATGCTTTTTGCCTTAACTTACCGTTTCCAGAAAAAGACCCATAGTGATTGACATTTTGTCGAAAGCTGGATTTCTAAATAAATCAGCTTTGAAAGGTCTGTGGTGGAAAACCACTTATTCCAAATGTTTGTCCACATTTATTTGAATAGATTTTTCGATGAATCAACTTTTTACGAAGTTCTAATCTATAGTCTAAGCTCCATCGATTCATCCGTCTATGTTGTAGTGGAATGCGAACAACTTTGTAATATGCGAAGGAAAAGTTTGTTGCCGTTTTTTTGCAACTAGCGTCCGTAGTTGTTGCTATTGATCGAATGACAATGAACATGCTATGCAACGATGAATCAAGGCAATTCAGTTTATGTCGCACCTATTAACTCAACGATTATCTGGACATCCAGCAAGTTATATTCGTTTTCTGTGAAACATCGTAATGGTGTTGTATAGGTTTATTTTATTAATGATACCTCTACGTCAGTTTTAAATGAGCTTTTTGCATAGACGTGGACGAAAGATGGTGACATAGAATGGTCCTCGTATGGGGCGTGTGAATAAAAGGCAGTCGTAGTCCCTAAATGAGGAATTTATTTTTTGAGGTTGAAAAAGGGCTAAGGATTCGAAGGTGAGAGAGGACAGTGGTATTCCATAATTGTAAATGCTTGACTAAATGGAAGGATCCTTAGAAAGGGAAGGGGTGAAGGGGAACACCGTTGTAAACCTAAGATCGGGGAGATCGTCATGATTTCTCTCTGTGCAGTGGCAGTCTGTCTCAGGAATACTGGTTATAGCGTGGTCCTTCAGCGAGAGACACAGTCGCCACAGCAGCTGGGGGAATTGGGAAAAGGGGCAGGTGCTTAACGGGCAAGGCGCCCTTGTGTTACCTTGCTTCCATTGCAGCAGCTGCACGTGTTGAGGGCTGGCACGTGCCGGCCGCTCGGCAACGTCAACTACGGACCGATGATGATGCTGCTGAGGTGATACCGTTTCGCCGCTGCTCGCCGCCTAGGGTCGATGTGGTGTTGGTTCCGGCGGTGCGTTGAGACGGATCTGTGCGCGCCAACGGATTTCCGACTCACCAGGGGCCTGGCAGCGGCTAGTGCAGCACCGAAGCCTTCGCGCAGTCTCGTGATGCGAGCGCCAGCACCTCCGAGTCAGTGTAGTGCGGCGTGGCGCAACGTGCCCAAACCGTCCGTGGACTGGGGTCGACTTCCGCCTCAGCTCGAGTGAAGGTGCGATCGGATGCAGGAACATACGCGTACGATGGAGATGAGAGGGCAAGTGTCGTCTACTGCTTGACCAGTACAACAACAGATGTGTTTGTTGCTTTAGACAACAACAGCTACCACCACTTCTACCACTACTACCACAGACCAACCAATCTCGCCAAGTCCATCACCACCATCACCACCTCTGCGAATTCCTAGCAAATCAGCCACGTCTGCTAGACAGAGTGAGAAAGAGGCACTGAATTTGATCCACGCAGAATGACTAATCGCATATTGTTGGGTAGGAATCCTGGCCTAGGGGAGGGACACATACTGAACATTAAGAGCTCTGTGGTGGTGATGATGATCTGGTGGTAGTAAGGCTGCGACGATGATGATGACAAGATACATCAAGATGAGGGACAGACAAAGGAAGGCTGTTTAAGGGACCAGACGGTTGCGCTTCTACGAGAAACTACGAGAGAAAGATATGCTAGCCGAATAGACCGGCACAAAAATGAAATGAAGATGTTATACGTATCATGAAAATGATGGTTACCAAAGGTATCGCCTGTTATTTTTCAGCTAATTTCAGATCATCGGCGCTGGATGTGTCTATTGGCGGTGATTTATGGGCGTTCTTGATAATAGCATATGAACAATGAATAGAAGTTAGAACGGGTTTCGAAACTTGGCGATCGGTGGTGATCGATGGGAGCTGTGTTTTCTGATGCACTTTTCATAGAAGCTAGTCTATGGGCAGGCAGATTTTTGAGCTGGGGGAGGGGCCTCATCATGTGTGGCGGAAATCCTGATACGAAGGGAACTGTTCAACAGGCTTATGAGCCGGGAGATCAAAGGTGAAATACGGAGAGCGGTTACCCTACGTCCTTCACTTCCAACTGCGGCTTCACAAATTGAACGACCTCAGGATGACGTATGAAACGCTAACAGTGTGAGACTAGCGGAACTAAGTGAGCCAATTAAGCTAGAAGCTAGATAGAACGTTTCAGCAAATCTAACTTGTAACTAGTGGTCGGCTTACTGAAGGCGTAGGCAGATTTCTATTGATTTCTTTTCTTAGATTCATTTCTAACAAACGTCCTTTTGTGATTGTATTTCATCCCTGCCGTTCGTCTTATCAACGTTCACGCGACGCTCTCGTATCACTCCTGGCGGCTTTTTCAACCTCTGCTGTATCACTGTAATGTTTACTGTCGTCGAGTAGGACTCTGACAAGTCCGGCCCGGGTCGTAGTTGCCGTACAGGACGCACTTCAGGTCGAGGGACGCCTACTGCTGATGTAGAGGCGACACCTTCAACTGTACGAACTTTTTATTATTTATTCTCTTGCATGTTTTTTTATTGCCTGATGTTTGTTGCCGCCACAAAATAAGAGGATGCATGCCACAATAAGAACATAGACAGCTTACGTTGAGCTCAATTTATCAGTGTTTTGGATATAAATGAAAGGTTCAAATTTAAAAGCTGTTAGCTAAAACTTCATATTTTAAGCTATTTTGTATTATGGTGTAGTCAAGTGACAGATATATAATTGTACAACTACAGCGACAAAAGCAGGCTCGATAATAAATCCATATATGATTCTGTATCATGCGCATAGTATTATCGGTTAAAGCTACGATTATACTTCTCTACCTCAGCATCAACTCCTTGAAGGTTTTCACTGCTTCTCTGGTCTTTGTATATCCAGTGTTCGGTTACGGGCTTCTTGCATGATCACCGCTTTTGCTAATGGTCATGAATGTATCTATGGAACCTTTTCAAATTTGAGCATCCTTTGAATTACTTGTGGTTTTGTTGAAGCCTAGATGCTTTCAAGACACTGTACCATTGAAAGTTTTACACCATTGCTGTCACGGTGTAAAGCCACTGAAGTCTTTGTTTAATAACAATAATACTTCTGATGCCAAACCAGTTGGAGCCTCTTACAAGATTCGTGCACATTCGAGGAGTTTTGCATCGAGTGAAACGTGGTCTACTCCATACGCTTCCCGGAGTCGAATTTCGAAATAAGAAACTTCAAACTCTGTTTTTACTTACTTTTCCTCTCTCTCTGTACCTCTCTCTCTCGCTCTACTTCTATTAGCTCCAGCTAAAGCTGTGTCTTTCTGTTAATGCTTTTTCACGCTAGCTGGTTGTAAGCGCAGTCTCTGTAGTCCATAGTATCCTGCTTTTGCAGCCCCCGAGTCTCGCAACCTCTTGCTTCCCTCACTTTCCTCCCATTACGGGGATTGTGGTCCAGGCGTACAGGTGGTTGGTGCTCGATAATGCTGTTGTTCCCTTAAAACGGATGTGGCGGCAGCTTGACAAACATACGGCACAAAACGGCAAACATCCGCGGCAGCTGTTGTTACTGTACTCTGTCAATGGGTTGTAAGATGTGTTATGATTGATTACGTGTCGGTGATGACGATGATAAGTTTGTTGACGAAAGCCAGCTCGATCTTATCTGCGCATTGCGTCTGCGTTTTACAAAAAATAGGATGCCGGACTCGGGATTGGACGAGGTGGACGACGACGTCGAGCTTCATCGAGCGAACGCGCTGTGGAAACGGCTGGCCTCTCAAAGAGGGCCCGCTCATCTTCCAGAGGACGGGGCGATATTCCTCCTGCGGCTGGGCCCGCTGAGGCTGCTATTGGAATGGCGGAACTCTCGCCCGAAGACAGCGAACACGCTCCGGCTGCGTCAACCGTTGCCGCCGCAAATCTATCGGTCGTTCTTGAAGGGGTCAGTGAGCGTACTGGTGTACTAGTTCACATTCATAGCATTCACATGCATTCACTCACTGTACATACATTGTGACGGCTTGCGTACTATCAGTCAGTGCTTGCGACGTTTCGACCATTCGTAGCCAGTGAAGAGTCATAATGGTTGTAGCGTTTCGTTTCGTTAACACTCGTCGGCTACCGCTTGTTGGCCACAGTGTCCTCTACTCCGGTTCATCCAAAAGAATACCACCTAGGACAAGTTCGCATCGAGCGTTCCCCTCTATTTCTCTTTTTTCCTATTCATTTTTCGATTTCCTCTATCTTTTCATCTTCTTGCCGTTGTGATTTTTTCACTATTGTTTCTATCGGTGTGTTTTTGCTCGTGTTCAAGTGCCGACGTCGTCATAAGCGTGCGGCTTTGTCTTTGTAATGGACGCATGCGCATTTATACGTATCATTTTTGGAGCATGCATTACGATTCTAAGATGAGTTTATTACGAATTTTTACATGGTAGAGGAATTTTATCGAGCAGGTAGAGCAGGGAGAAAGCGCATATTACAGGAATACTAACGTGGTAGTCAATTATTGCCTTGCTCTTCTCCAGCCTGGAGAAGTCGAGGAGGAAGACTGCCAGCCAGTGGTTAGCCGCGGAGTAAAGGTTCATGACGACGATTCCGCCACCTCGGGCTCGGATACGACTAATTCGAACAGTAGTAGCAGCAGCGGGACGAGTAGTAACAAGGATAACACCAATAAGGATAGCAACAGCCATGACACCAACAGTCCGCAGGCCGGCGATGCACTTCTGGCGCCGCTTCAAGGTGAAGGAGGTGACGAGCCGATGGATTATCAGGACGTTAGCCGTTCTGCTGCGGAGATTCGTGCCACTGAAGAGCAAATTCTGCTGCAGGAGAAGGATAACAAATCTGATAACGCTGAAAACAAGCCCGAAGCTAAGGCAGCTGAGCTTGAGCAGGACCAGAAGCCCGACGTTGACAAGGTCAAGGATAGAGAGCAGAAAGATAACGATAAGCTAAAAGATGTTGCGGGAAAAGATGAAAAAGAGGAGGGAAAATATGACACATCTGCCAAGGAGGCTAGCGATAAGCCTGCCGTGAAGAGAGAACGCAAAAGTCGTTTCACTGATGCTGCTCCCGACGAAATCAGGTACGCTGTTGCAATATTCCTGTAGTTTAGCTTAGACTATATTGAGATCTGGATTGTATGCCAGTCAGTTTCTAATTCTAGCTGACTGTTCATCACTGCTATTGAATGATAGAACGTACTAATGCTATTTGCTTTTCAACGACGGCATAGGTCATTAAATTCACTTATAACATATGGTATGTCTATTACTTTATTTCGCCATCCATCAAATTACTATGATATCGTTGCGATTTGTCTTCTATCTAGAGATTTTTCTAGAAACCTCAATTCTACACGTTATTTACTTGTTCATGAAACGTGTTCTTAAAAACCTATGTCAGTACACCTTGTGCTATTTATGTAGGCTAAGAAAGATTTAAGATATTTACTCTAAATAAGCATGAAATATTAAAGCTTACACATTCCCGAAATTTCTATTGTGTTTTAGTGCTCGTTCGGGAAGTAGCGGAAAAAGTGGGTCCCAAGCTGGTGGTACCCAATCTGTGTACCCGTCTTGGCAGGAACGTCGTGCTGAATGGGCCCGAAAGCTGAATGCCTCCGTTACTTTGGACGAGTATGCGGCCGATCTTAATTGCGACATCGATTCACGCGGTATGGCAGTGACACCATACTTCAGAGATGCCTTTGCCTGGCTCCCTGCTGGCGCAAAAGCCAGCCATGGTTTCACAGATGGCAAGATCAGGTAATTTCCTGTTGTTCTCCCACATAATCCTGAGGGCCTCACTTTGTATCGCAAGGACTCTGACTTTTTGTCTTCATTTAATTTTCTAACTGACTTTGTCACGGCATAGCATTTAGTCTTTGTTCCTTGTCCCTGTCACAAAATATTTGCTTCTTTAACAATTTAATTTTCTCTATTAGATTTGACGTGAAAATCCTAGAGCTTATGGATGTATCTGCCGAATACGGTGAGAAGCGACAATCGAGCGCCACTTCGCAGAAGAAGCAGTCACAGGATTCCAGTCGAAACAGTACCTCGGTGAAAGACAAGAAAAGATCGGACAAAGCTGCTGCTGATGATACGAAGAGCGGTGAGACTGGCACTGAAAAAGAAAATGACACTTCAAAAGAGCTGACAGACGTAGCTACAACCGATGATCTCAAAGGCAACGAATCGATTGATACGGGATCTAAAAAAGATGTCGAAAAGTTGGAATTTCCGGAGGAGGACAGTAGGAAAACGGAAGAAGATACAGAATCGGATGTTCAAAAGGCTGCCAGGAAACGCTCTGATGAGTTAGCGCGTCAGAGGAAACTGCATGCTGTACGACTGGGCTTCGCCAGACGCCTTCCTAAACAGAGCGCACGCCTTGGCGACGATTTCGACTCTTGGGCATATTGCTCAAATGGAAAGGTGATACATGCAGGAAATTAAATTCAACTATAAATTTAACTGCTCATTTTTATAGTAAACACATTCCGTGGTAGTAAACACCTCTATAGAAACGAGTTTAAAATGCTATACATCTGAGCGGATATTACTACAAATATGCCGTGATTGCTCATACTTCTCTGATGTTGAAGATGGACAGCAAAGTACATGAGATTATTTTCATAAATGTTCGATTCTGATTTGGTTCTGTTTTCTGCTCACTACAGAGCGCTTGCAGCGGGGTTTACAAGCAATTCGTCCCAGAGGAGCTGGTCGAACCTCTCCGGGCAGGTGACATCTTGTCGGCGCTGCTTGACCTAAGTGTGAAGCCTGCCGTGCTTCGCTTTGCACTGAATGGCAAGTTGATTGATGGCTCGATAGAGATCGAAGTGACTCCCACGCCGGTCCCGGCTGCCGAAGAAGCCAACGAAGAGAAAGTTGATGAGCCTATGGCGGTACAACAGGACCTTATTGCAGAAAAGAAGTTAGAAGAAACCGATGCGGTGGAGAAAATGGATGATGGCACTTCCGGCGAGAAACGAGAGGAAGAAAACAGCGACGATAAAAAAGATGCAGAAGGTAGTAGCGAGAAAAACGAAAAAAAATCGAATGACAAGAAAGATGACAAGTCCTCTCTGGGGAAAGTCGACAAAGAGACAAAGAAGGAGGGCAAAAAGGAAAAGCAGGCTACGCCAACGCCCATATCATCGGCGCTTTTCCCCGCCATCTTGACAAAGAATGTCCGACTGGAGGTCAACCTTGGCCAGGTAGAGGTTGACCCGTTACCTGACTTCGAATATTTTGTTTTCCCAACTAAGACGAGCGAAGACTGGGCCGGTCGCGAGAGGGCTCCATTGCCTCCGTTCGAACGGCGAGAATGTCAGCTAATTTTGATGGTTGGACTTCCTGGAGCTGGGAAGTCCTACTGGGTTGCCGAACACGTTCGGCAGCATCCTGACAAACACTTCAACGTATTGGGCAGCAAGGATATACTTGCACGTATGTTGGTTTGCGCACCACCACCGCCTGAGCCGCAGCCTGACGTTGTATCAGCAGATAACAAGGAAAATAAACCTGAGGAACAGAAGCAACAAGACTTGGTCATTGCTGAAGAAAAAAAGCAACCACTTACTATGAAAGAAGCTTCAGATAAAGAAGGAACAGACGATGAAACTACAAAGCAAGAGGAAGCCTCGAAAGTGGACAAGCAAGACGACAAAGAAGGTAAAAAGGAAATTAAGGAAGCCGAACATGATTCTTCAAAGGCCGATAAGGAAGCGACTAAGGACAGCAGCGGAGACAAGAAGGTAGAACTTACCGCCAAACAGAAAGCGTCTTCACCAAAAGTAAAGAATGCCCGGGAGGAATGGTTGGAGGCCATCGCCGGAAAGGCGGTCACGTGTGTTACACGACTAATTGACGCTGCATGCAGAAGAAACAGGTGAGTGTTGCAGTAATATTTTGAATTGTGTTCGGTGTAATTAATAGTAATATACGTCTATATATGCTATGTTTCACACAAAAAGCCTTCAGCCTAAGCAAGCAAATGAAAACTCAAGATATAGTGGCGCAGCATTAAATATCTCGCATTTAGCTTTTTTTATTGCATCTTTTGTGCAAAATGTTACCATGATCAATGGTTCATTGCATTTTCGTTTCGCAGAAATTTCATTCTCGATCAGACTAACGTCTACAGTTCGGCTCAAGCGAGAAAATGGCATCAGTTTGACAATTTCCGTCGTAAGCTCGTAGTGGTTGTTCCATCAGAAGAGGAATTCGAAAGGCGGAAAAAGTCTGCAGAAAAGGAACATGACGAGACCGATTTTCCTCTGCCTGAAAACGCTGTCACCGAAATGAAAGGTGAGCATTAAGAAGTACATGTTTATATAGCGATCGATGCTAAAACAGTTATAGAGGACATTTCGAGTGACGGTGACGTACTAATAAGGACATCCACCTTTACCGTAGTTGTAAGTATACGTCGTAAAACCTCTTCTGATACATGTATACCACAATTCCAAGGTGCGAATGAAATACAATAAAAGACCATGCCTTTAAGGTTCATTTGCGAGTTCTTGTGGTAAATAAAACCGATTACGTTTTTGTGTTGATTTGTTCGACATTACCTGGTTGCATGTCACGTCGAATGCGGACTTTTAGCAAACTTCGAGCTACCCAATGAGCGTGAGTTTGGTGGTTCAATTGAATACGTGGCGCTTTCTGCTAGTGAGGCACGGAAAGTAGTTGCACGATGCAACGAGACTGCTTCTAAGGTAAGCAGAATCAACTGTACATGGCCAATGGCTAATAGGCCTTTAATTGCGTTGGTTAACTTATTTCTTTGTGAACAAGTTATTGAAGAGTCTTGTGTGTTTTAACGGCAAGCTACATAAATATGCCCCACATAATAATGGCAGTTATAGTATATGAATTCAACCTGTATTTTGGTTAAGTGAATTATTTTTTCACATAAAACATGTTGTTTCTTTAGGAACTCGGTCTAGAGTGGCCTCGTCCACAACGCCCAGTGGGCGGAGGTGGTGGCCCAGGTGCGTGGTCAGGCCGAGGTGGCTACGGAGGCGGCGGTGGAGGTTACGGCGGAGGAAGTCATTTCCAACGCGGCGGGTATCAGCAGTATGGGAACCGAGGTGGCGGTGGATATAATGACTTCCGAGGTGAGCACACTCACAAACTAGTATTTCTCACATGATGACGTGCTAGTCAAAATATACCATAGATAATGATCACTCTGTAAATAATATTCAAATAACATTTAGTAAAGGCATTTGCATTCAAGTTTAAAATAGTCCTTACAACATGTATTTTTTATTGAATCATTTTCTACAGCACTTTTCCACCGTTGTAGGAACTGCATAAGAGTCTTACCAGTTGCTTTTGCGATTTGTTCTTTGTGCATTGTGTTTATCTACCGCATGCGTTTGCCTCATACGTCCTCTTCAACATCCCTTCAGGACGAGGTCGAGGTGGTCCTCCCGGGCCTGGATACCGCGGAGGCTGGGGCGGTGGCGACCGGGGAGGTTTTCAGCCGCGTTGGGGTGGTCATCGTGGTGGATACGGCGGTCACGATGGAGGCTCCTCGTACGGCGGAGGTGGTAGCCGAAGCGGATACTACAATAGCGGGGGAGGCAGCTATAACAACTACGGCAATCAAGGAGGTACTTCATATATTACCAGCGATATCACCTCTACTTCTAATGAGGAATATTGGAACTGTCTTTAGATTTGTAGACATTCACATGGGCACTGTTGCTCAAAGTTGACTCTACAGTGTTACGCTATCTGATGCTGTACAATCGTAGATATTGTAAGAACCCTAAAATTGGGCATTCCGAGTGATTATTTCGTCTACCTGTTTTCCTTGGTTTTCTTTTACTAATTTGTTTCATAAATTTACTTTCTTTATTGAAATTATGAAACGTAAAACAAAAAAAGTGCGTCTGGTTTTTTGAACGTAGAGTTTATTTGGCCATACAAACTCACTCATGCACACGCACGAACATACAGACGCACAAACATCACAAACACAGGCCAGCCAATCCCATGCGTCTGGGATTAATTTTTTCTGTTTTTGTTCCTTTCTTTTTTCACTGTTCTTTTCCACTGTCCATTGTTGTTCTTGTCTCTGGCCGGTCAAAAAATTAAAAACACAAGCTGGTGGCTACAATCGCGGCGACGCTGCTAGAGATAGCGGGGGTCGTTTTGGTGGGCCCGGTAGCGGCTCGTACGGCAATAGCTATCAGAATAACAGCAACCGAGACAGCGGACGATCGTACGGGGCAAACCGAGATGAGCACCGGGACAGTCACCGTGAACATCGTGACGGAAGTGCGCGGGATGGCGGAAGAGAGGGCGGTCCAAGCTATCGAGACACTCGAGATACTGGCCGGCACGATTCAAGAGACAGCCGCGACAGTGGACGAAGAGGTGAATAAAGCTCAGTATAGAGATATATACATTTATTTATATAGAGAGAGAAATGGAGGAACAGAGAGGAATAGAAGACAAAACAAATGCGAAGTGTGGAAGGCACGACCACCAAAAAGACAGGAAAACAGGTGAAATAGAAAGGGATAGAGAACATGACGGTATTGCTCAACGACGGTACAGGCAGGTAGTGAGGGATGGATGGGCGAATGGAGTCAGAACCGCTCTACCACTTACGATACACTAAGGTGTTGATTTGCTCATGCACTGACACCTATACTGCAAAGAAATTACCAAGGCAGTTGCCCTGACAGTTGTCTTCATGACGAGAAATTTGGTTTAAAACGGCAATATTGGAGCCCCGGTGGACTAGCCGGAAAATTATAGCCAACTCTGTGACACATAAATGCTAAGACCGCTAGAGCTTTGAAATTAATTTCTCTTTTGGTTTTTGATTTTATGTTACGTTATTTTTTCCTTTTGTCTATAGCATACGGAATACGGTTTATAAAAATTTGTAATATAAATCGTTTTCAGTCAGAATCTCCATGATGCACTCAGGTACAAATCGCTCGTTAGGTATTCTCTTCGGTTGTTGTATATATATATATATATATATATATATACACATGAGATCGCGGTAATTATATTATGCTTATGCTCTTCTTGTCTTCCTATTTCCATATTCCAAAGGTGACAACGATCGCACGGGAAACCGTTGGGGAGGGTCTGGCTCATCTTCTTATGGATCCAGTGGTGGAAGTGGTGGTTATGGTCAGGGCAACCAGCGCTACCAGGGTGGAAGTGGGTCCGCTTACCAAGGCAGCGGGTCATCGTATGGAAGCAACGCAGGCAGTGGCGGCTATAACAGCGCAAGCCGAGGTCATGCAGGAGGCGCCAGTAACAATAATATGAGTGGTAATCGGACCCCGTGGAGCACAGGAGGGCAGCAAAGTGATCCAGGCAGTCAATGGGGCTCCCAGCAAGTTACCCAAGCCGGCGGGCCTCAGGCAGGTGGTGCCCAGCAGCAACAGGCGCAATGGCTTCAGTGGCAACAGTGGTATGCCTCGCAAGCACAACAACAGGTGAGTAAGTCTGCCAGCGGTGTAATTGAGTGGCAAACCTGGAAATTGCTATTTTTTTCTTTTATAATTTAGCCCATGAAGGTCAATCGTACGCTATTAAAATCTAAACATATATGACTGTAGAGAAAGGAATTGCTTTTGTTAAAGTTCGCCGAACACAGATTGCGAATGGAGCTATGATAAAGCTTCCTGACTGTCCACGTTTTTCCGATCTGCTCTGCATTTAGGGGGGTTCTGCTCAATCTGCTGGTACGCATCCATGGGGCGGATCATCCGCTCAAAGCGGTTCCACGGGATCTAGCACAAGAGGCGGTACAAGCTCGCAAAGTGGGTGGAACAGTCAGGCTGGAGCTCAGGGAAGTCAACAGTCAGCCCAGGCTGCCCAGTGGAGTCAACAGTGGCAACAATATCATCGAAATATGCAACAACACCAGCAGCAGAGTAGCCAGCAGGCCACACAAAGCGCCCAAGGAAGGACCGGGAGTTCCACGACCGGTTCTACTGGTGCAAGCGCATATGGAAATGCTTATAGCGGCTCAGGTACGTATTCTTTGCTGTCGTTGTTGTTCCTCTGGATTTCGATATGTGTCGAATATCGTACTAAGGTAATTCCTTGTAAGTAGCCACAGTGCTTTATTGGTTCATATTTAGGCAGCGATTTTGGGATGATAAAGCAGCTGTATTATACATCTGTTTCCCTATGTAAGATTTATCCACTGCAGAATAAAACTATTCGGCCTCTGTAAATTTGGAGGATTAGATTCTCTTTTTCCTATTGCTCTTACGTATTTCTCACGGCCTGACTATGTGTTTTGTCGTTACAGCCGCAAGTCAAACAGGAGCGGCGGCTGGTGGCCTACAGAGTGGTCAGTACTCGACGGAGCAGATGCGTCAGTACCAGCAGCAGTGGACGCAGTGGAAGCAACAGTATGCACAGTACTACCAGCAGTATCAACAGCACCAGGCTGGAGGAACACAGCAGTCGCAGCCCGCTCAGCAGCAGCAGAAGTAGACGTTAACGCGAGACTGCTACCATAATACGGCGATTTACGATACCCCATTGTAACGACAGCAAAGTCATGCGTTACCTTTGCACCAGTACACGGAAGGTTCGAAAACTGGAAAGCGATGAAGACAGAGATTGTTGACTATGCAGGCTGCTTCCAGACCACCATAGTTACCATCCACAACGACGGGCAACAGCGGGCTACCAGCAGTGTCAGTAAATCTCACAATAAGAACGAACGCCATTAAATATAAGGGGACGTTGTTTATCTCAGTTTTGTTGTTGACATTTAAATACGACCTGAAAGTACCGCTATACCTTCCTTATGTGGATATATGATAATCCTTGTATGACAGTTTCACCCTGCGAACCGAGGAGTGATGCGAATGGGAACGAAAGAGAAAGAAAGAGTGGAAATTCGATCATTACACTGAGTACACATTCTTCACACAACCGTCGCACAGGCAAATCATTTGAGAAGCAGGAGATATTCAAGAATTCAAGAGGCCTACGAAGGAATGGAATCGTATGACCAGGCAACAAGAAGCTGGGCTGGATCATACAAAAATAGTCAGCGAATCAGACGATACATTTGGCTTGTAAACCTACGATAGGCATCCGTACTAACAATAGCAAATGAGCCAAAGGACCTTGCGCTCACAATATAATCAGTGGTTGAGTTTCACCAGTTACAGAAGCCACAAATTAATGTGACTGAATTATACATTAACTTCATGATAATATCCACAATTATTCATATATATATATATATATATATAATTGAAAAAACGCATTTCTGAATAGATAGGGATTTCGAAAATTCTATTGTTGTAACAATTACATTGTTGGTGGCCAATAATCACGAAAATATTATACCACTGTCAAATATACAAATTCAGACACCACGTTCTGCAGGAACAACAATCCATCGCAACTACACTTTTACCACAGATAGCAGACATCTCGCTATAATGTATTACTGTTATTATTATTTCTTTATAAATTTCATACCATCCCCTTAGTCAGTCGTACATGGCTCGTACATGGTCGGTCGTACATATATATATATATATATATATATACACACATGGCATCCATACATATATATATATTCCACTGCAGGCAAAACGAGTAAACATATGTTTCAACCGCGTTGTTCAATAATCATCTACATACTTTTTTATTTTTTGCGTCGTTTTATTTCGTGTTGGCCTTTCCATGCAGACAGTTCCTTCAGTTCTCTCTTGAAGACTATAGCAAAGGCAAATCTACGATAAACAGAGGGGATGCACTCCCGCGAGAGACAGAGCTATATCTATTTCCTCATCTATGTCATTATACTTACGGCCATACATTCGCGTGAGCCAAGCGCACGAGGCATGCTTTCTGCCATTCGAATTTTCCAACATCTTTAAACTATTATGTTATGCGGAATCTTGCTCACACAAACGCACGCATACACACAATTCATGCTGATATACACGACAACCTACGTAAGTATTTAGTCCACTATAAATAAAGAAAATATTATTGCTATATATTACTACAACAATGTTTAAAAAAATGTAATGTTGAAAGAATTGATGGACATGCATGTTAGAATAGCAAAGGAGACAGAAAAAGAGCGAGAGAGAAAAGAGAATATGTTTTTCAAACAGTCACATAGCGTTTTGAGTAAAATTTATCTATAAAAGTACATTCACCTAAATATCATTTAAATAATCAGAAAATTAGAGAAAAACGTCTGTACCCATTAAAATTTTTTAATCCAGCGCAAACGCAGAGAGAGAGAAATAACGGAACATGTTAGTATATATGTCTGCGAATATAATGACAATATGATGTGCGATACAGTATCCAAATCTGGCGTATATTGCTGTATCAATGTTCGCACGCCTTATGTAAAATATAAGAATTTCAAGTCGAACGAATACAAGGGAGACATTGATAACCGGCGACGGTCACGGCTTCAATAACAACGACGTTGTTAATGTTATGTTACATCAACTATAAGTGTGATTCTTTTTGGGTGGTTTATCGTATTTAAATAAACATCAATGATTTCGACAGCTCCAATGAATGCGTATTCCAGTGTCTTAAAAGTTGTGCAGGCGTTTAGCAATCACATTGTTTCGAAGACATTATTTCTGCTATTACTTTAACAGGTAGGGTAGCTATTACATTAGTACTTAATGCATGACGCACCTGACTAGGCTCCCATTCAGAAGCAGCGCTAATATTTTTAGCGATATAAAACACCTAGGTTAATAAAAATAGAATATTTGATATATGAAATTTGTAAACGATAATAAGAATAGTGAAGTCGTCGTTTTCAAGCGCTTGAAAGGAATGGAATGAAGATTAATTTTACTAAAATGAGTTTTTCCTACTGCATGATTTACGATAACATTTGTACTTCACACTCAATCTTAATACTGAAACTGAAGCAGCGTATAATCTCGTTTGCTGGCTTGAATCAAGCTACTTCGAATTTAATTTGAATTTAACTGTGTATTTGCCAAAAAAAATAAATAACGAATCATATGTCTGCCATATGTCTGAACTTAGCATCCAATTTGATTTCGCAAAGTATACAATTTAGAGTGAACTTTGAACAAGTTCACATTATCATAACTTAGTTGTTAACTCAATTGCCTCTCCAAAACGTTTCGCGCAAGCTATCCATATATAGGCATCACAAAATCCTGAAATATTCAAAAATACCCATTAATTAAATTGAACAAATAGATAAAATCGATCCACATTTCGAGAAAGGGATGAAGGACTTCAACCTTTCCATGAAAAATGATGGAATGAAATATATAGGTTAATACCAATAGCGAGACATGCAGCTTCGATAGTATTGATGAAAGTTGATAACTGCAAAATACGTTTTCACACTAAAAGAACATGAGGTCAAGCTCAAACTGAGGCAGGATACTGAAAAATTATTTAGATTCCCTATTAACCAGGTAAAATGATTCTTTCCGAGGGAGCCGTGATCATTCACTCTAAATGTCAATTAAACTCTACGTAAAACTTTGCATTATCTGGGTCTCCCGCCATACCACAGTTTACTACCAACTCAGCGCGGCCAATATCGTGTGTTAGACTCGTGCAACTGCGCATAACTACGCAGTAGATTACATTCCATGTCACATAGCATGACAGAAGATGTTACAGGTACAATCTGCACTAGAGTCCATTTTTCGCATCACGAACTGCAGGAAGTGCTTGTCAAACTGAAGTTACCTTTTTCGCGATATTTATATACGAGTGCGCTGCTATCTTAAATTGCAGGTTTTGAAACAAATTATTTTTGATCCGCATTGCTCTTGCCCATTTTGATTTCGAGACTCTATGAAAGAGTTTTTTAAGCATAATTCCAATGCTTTCGCACTCAAAAGTATATAGAACACAATAAACAGACACCAGTTCCGAAGTTTACAAAGAAGATATGCATTGAAATGTGCAGCCTTTTTAGTTGTGACGAGACCGTCAAGACAGTTCGACAGGCCCTCCTGCTCAATTTCACGTTGTTCAGAAGTCTGAAGTTGCTGAACTAGAAACTGCATCTAGTGTTGGAAAGTATGCATTTGCGTTCTATACACTACTGTGAATCCAACACCTTTGACCGAATAAACCACGTCGCTTTGCTTACTGAACTGCACAGATGTGAACTTGATAAGCGAACAGTAAGATGAGTAATAGGTATTTTAGTGCGGATCAAATGCTGTGAATAGTCATAACACCTGGTGAGAGTCGGAAGTTTTGTATAACCAGTGATTGAAATTAAAATTATCCAAACTGTTTTCGATGGCTCTCTCATGACTCCTAGCGGAATGGCACACAACCGATAACGATAACATTTGCCACAACCACCGATGTTTTCTGCTCTAGTAGAAACAGGCATAATAGGCAATTAATTTCAGGTAGTTTATTGGGCGGCGTGAAATTGCTAGGTCTTAAACTTGTCGGCTCAAGCCATTACCTAATGCAGGGATCTTGTCAGTATCTGTTATAATAGCAGACTTCGTAGCCTTTGAATAGTATTGTTTCGAAGTGATTTAAGCCGGCTCAAAGGAAGGCGCATTTATACAAAATGGTTGAATAAGGACATGTTTGAAACCGGTAGCACAAGTTCTCGTCAGCTCATGGGCAGGAGAACTTTTAATAGGTCCCTCGAGAACCTCGTAATGCTAAACCCGATTGATCCAAATGCAATACTTGCCACGATGGAGGAAAAAAGAGGGCCAGCTGGCCAGTAGCCCATCAGCAAACGTATCTGTACTCATCATAATGAGAAAAGCAGACTCATACAAACAGACTTCGTTTCGTTTTTTCGGCTATCGGCTCGAAACTGCACGAGGCGGGCTTCAGAGTATGACTACGTAAACCAAACTTGCATATCGGATAATGTTTTACATTTGGTGCGTGGCTACTAATGCTTAGCGTAACGTTCCAGTTTATCGACTTAGTAATTTCCGTGCAAGGCTTTGGCGCCTGGTTCAACTGTATGTGTTATTCAAACACTTAGTCCATAAATATCTGCGGAAGAAAGCAGCTCAACCATTACGGTAGAGGAACACGGACATTGGTACCAAATCTCTTTAATCCCAGAGCTGCGCTCCGTTAACGGCCTCAGCACCGTCGAAAAACCGTAGAACACAGAAAACAAGGAATAATTTATGCCGCCTGTATGGACTTGTGCGGATACGACCAGAATATACAAAACATTTTTAATGTGAGGAAATGAAGCAGCGTTTCTTTTTCAGGAACACAGGATATGAATTAAGGAAAACGCAAATATAAGTATGTAGGTCAACTTCCCGCCTTCTTTTTCTCTTCTCAAGTGCAAAAAATGCCTTTTCCCGTACATACTTTTATCCGCGAAAGCTAGCGTTTTTTTTACTAGAGCAACATGAAGGAAAGAACTCACAGGAAAATGACTGACAGGAGAATGGTAAGTTTCTGGGTTTCGTTGAATACTCAATTCTACGCTTTCTACTAATATTATGTCTTACCTCAAAGATCAGGACGCTCTGAAATTAAGCTGTCTTTACATATCAATGTCTAGACGTTCTTCTGCAACTTTTTAGTATCATCCAAAGGAATGCGCTAAAATTTCGTGGTGCCTAGCAACGAAAGCAATTTGTAAGCTAAGCTAAGTCTACTAGATAGAACACATGTGTCTAAGTCTACTAGATACAACCCGTGTCTGTACCTCACTCAGATAAGACGAAATATAACAATTTCTCAGCGAACTGTAACACATCGCAGAAACCACAAAGGACTTATCAATATCTTATCGTATAGCTTCGTAGTTGGTTCTCATATTTTGGTCAATGCGAAAATTATTAATGGAGTCGTATTCTTCCAAAGCCAATCGCAACATTTTGTCTGTGTGTATTGCTGTACGAAGGTGAGCACAGCTAATCTTAACCAAAAAGAGTACTTGGAGGAAAAAGCTGTCTTTAGACCTTGTGGATAAAGGCTCGATGAGGAGTTTTCTTAATTTCGATGGTTCATGTGCTACCTAAGGACAGTTGTCAAACACAAAGGTATGCGTATGTATAACTGTACACGGCTGTGGCAGTGCCATGTCGTTGCAAATAATGTGAGATAACACTGTAATCATACTTCGCTGACCTGGCATAACGAAATGTCTACGAGACACAGCAGAGCTAGTTCTGAGGGTCGCTATAAAAACTCTGACGTACCGTAGCTCGACTTGGTCCAGGTGCATAACGTAGTACTAAGAGGCCTGTGCATTTTATCGAAGTCACGTCTTCTCCATTAATACGATAGCTGATGCCCAATAGGGTCTCTGCTACAAATTGGATACCCTAAATTAGAGTGTTTAGAAAAGTATTTACTCAAAACGACTAGCTAATTATCAATGTTTGCATGTTTATAATAGTCGGTCGTAGTCTTTCATCAGTGCAGCATTCGCTGCTCCCTAATGAGGGTTTCGTCAATATCGTCGGACGCTTAGTTTCCTCTCTAATCTTTCCGACAGGAGCACATTTTTCCTGCACATTGGAGATAATTATTGTGCTACCCTTTGCATGCACAACGCATTGCCAATCGAATCGTTACCGTGGTGTTCAGTATCAAACTCGCATAGGTGGCCCTGAAGCTACCTGGAGGGATATTTTCCCAGTTCGAGTGTCTGGCAACATCAAGCTAGCATTTCGGAACGGGTCCTTGGCCTTCCGACAAAAGGTCGAATTTATCTCCAAACGACATAGTCG
Source organism: Tropilaelaps mercedesae (assembly GCA_002081605.1). Classification (NCBI taxonomy): domain Eukaryota; kingdom Metazoa; phylum Arthropoda; class Arachnida; order Mesostigmata; family Laelapidae; genus Tropilaelaps; species Tropilaelaps mercedesae. Next base: position 23,760 of record MNPL01019989.1, read on the forward strand.
AAGAGATTAAAGTGTACAAATATAAGGAGAAAAAAGGAGTTCAACGAGTAGCTGTTATTTTTGATCGACATGCCAGCACCATCTTAAAAGCTCCCATTTAAAAACTCGTGCAATCGTGAACTATGTTTTAGCATTTATTTATTTCGCCTTATGGGCAGGTTCAGGCCTAATTGATCGCATTGATTGTCGAGCTCGGTGGCTTGGTGCATTCGTATGCGTCTTACGACTGGAGGAGAAACGTAGGTGCACGGGTTCGATCCCCGCCGGCGCACATTTACATTTATATGGGGTCCGTCTTACGAAGTAATGCAAAACTGCTACCGTGGACGTTAAATGTAGGCTGATGGTCAGCTTTAAAAAATATTATGATCGCATTGCTTAATATTAACAGTGCTCTGCTTCGTTGTTTGTACAAACCGTACAATTATGTATTTAAGGCTTTAGCGGTATACAACATTGTTTTCTATTTGTTTATACTTGATATAATGACGGCAGATGCTATTGGCTTATCAAATACAGACGTTGCCTAGGAAATAGCCACCGATTTGTTGACTCCTCGTTTAGGCAGTTTCAACCGATGGTATACAGAATACCCCGAAGCTTTTGAAACGTACTTTGATATGCTACGAGGTAAAACCTGTAAGAATGCTTAGTTTGATTTAGACTTTACCCGGCTTACTCCGCCAACTGCCCAGACGTTTTCTCTATATCAGACGATATCAGACGCGACGAACTAATCAATTCGTATGCTATACTAGATGCTCCCGCATAGTTGGTCTTCGAGTGAGAACGAACGAGTCAGCACAAAAATCTACTACGTGGATATTGAAATCTAAATACAAATAGCACGCGTCTCGAAAAGCCGTGTCAGCCATTTCTATCCGCTGCTCGGTGTTGTCGCGTGGGTACGTTGCGTTGTGTCGCTCGTGTAAAACATTGAATAGTTAAACGTTTTTTTTATAGAAAAACATATCGATTTAGTCTGGCCATTTTCAGGAAAGAAGACCTGCGAAAGGGTCGTTGTGGTGGCGGGGTGCGCAATTCCAATACGGCAAGGCTAAGGCCAAAATGAGCTAGTCAATCATAGTAAATCTTGTGGCCTTGAATCTCCGCAGGGCGTCTCAACTAAACGACTTACATTGACAACTCAGCTATGAGAATGCCAAGGGCAGCAAAAGGTGAAGGACATGTTCAAATTGTTGAGCCCTACTCCTAAACACCTCTCACTTTGATATCCGGCTGAGGGCGTAGGGGTTGGAATTAAAATGAGCTCGCAGCTTCAAAACGTTTGTCTCATTGAGGAGAAACACCAATAAAATCACTTCTGACCTATACCAGCAATAATCTTGCAAAGTAATTTCGTATAATCAAAAGCCAATGCTACAATAATAACAATTTTTTATGTTCTAATTCAGAACTTACAAGCTAAGCCTTCTCATAAGCTGCTGTGCACATCTATGCGCGCATGTAAAAGACAAGGGACCAGTGAAAAGGAATTGAAAATTTTCAAAACGCAGCAAGCCCTTCGCATATAGTTTTTAATGATGCAAAAGAAATTACATTACCGCTTACGTATCTGTTAGTGTATGCCTTAGCAGAAACTAGAACGATTGATCAAAAGACAATAAGTCGTACACGAACTCTGAGCTCTCCCAAGTGAGTAGTTCTTATAAAAACTGATTGTGTCATTTTTTATTAAGCCTAATTGCCTACTCAGGATGCATATGCATTAAGGTCGTTTCATTATTATGTCGTCATCAAGACTTGTGAGCGTTTATTAATAATTTCGACATCTGGCGCATCACTTGCCGTATAATCACTTCCTATGCGCACCTTGATGACTTTTTCCGATTTGGGACACTACACTCTTAATTGCCGCGGCTGATGCGGCCTTCGGCTTCCTCCCAGATATGGCTTCGATCTCCGAAGGGCCTATGCTGCACACCGTTTTCTTAACCTTTTTTTCCGTTAAACCGACGGACATGGGAAGTCAGACTTTCTCTTTAACCTATAATAATTTGTTTAAACCATATTACGGAGTAAAACCTAGCTTTGACGTGTAACAAGAAGGATTGTGTGTTATTGTCTGGTTACGCAACATGCTAAAAATTATTATCAGCAAGCACTGGTGAGCCTTGCTGTCATATATGAGTACATTAGGGAGCCTACTAGGTTATGAAAGGACGGCCTGACGTCGTCGCAAAGCCCAGATGATAGAAGACACTTCAGGCTAGTCTCTCAAAGTGTCCTTCAATACAGATCTATGGAGTTTACCCCTGGCGTGTATACGACCTTGCGTTAATGTCAATTGCATGAAACTTATGGATTCAACTAAAGGCAAAACATTCCTCGAGGTGTCGATTCTATTCAAGTCATCTACATACACGCGGCAAAGCTTTGATAAAGAAATGACGACGACGGATCTCAAAATTATATTACTCATGATTGAGAAAATCTGCTTTTTGAAGCGGCAGATTGATTGATGAGTCGATATCGAATCCAGCTGTCGTCACGCTCATCTCTACCTGAGTGTGCTAGTGGGCTATTATTTACCAGTTCAAAGCAAACTTAAACGGTTTCATCTTTTATAAAATCCTTTTTCTCATTTTTCGGCCGTTTTTGCCGACATTCATACGTGTTCTTCCCGACGCTGTTTAGGATATCACGTGGCATCATGGCATATCGAATTCAGAGTTTTCGAAGCCTCCAATTCGACCGATTTTGCCCACCGCTGAATCGATATATGAAAACGTGTTGACAACGTCCAGAGTCACGTCTTGTACCATATAAAGCCGGCAATGGCTAAAGATAGGAAAACGTCAATTTCCCTGTATTTCGCTGTCGAAGGGAAGCTCGTTTTGTTTATGGTGACATGAAAGCCTAGCGGATCGAGGTTAAATTACTCCACCTAGCTTAGGCACGCGCACAACGTCATAGTTGGAGGGCCCAAATACTTACAGAAGTGAATCATGTTTGCAGTCAACGCTGAATTCTGCTCCAAAAACTTGAAATGACTCAGGAGATTCTTGAAGGGGTTAGACGTTTTTCAATAACTGTCATATGTGCCGTCGCAATAGCTTCGACAGAAGAATTTTTGGCGAAGTTCTGATGGAGACGCATATGAAAGCGCCCCAAACTTCAAAGCTTCCTATCTTGCTTTTTCGTTAACTAATTGCAATGGAACCCATTAATAATAAATGTTGCATAGTGGCAAAAAGGGTTCCCGCCATTAAATGGAGACGAGATAGTTTTTAAATGTTTCTGCAGATATAGACGCAACCTGTGTAGACTTCTTAATTAAATTGTTCAAATTAGAATAAATATGCGAAAGACAGGGCGGGCTAACTGACAAAGTGACACCACTACCCAAATGTACTAAGTCATCAAAGTGTGTGTTACCTACTCATATGGTGGTGAATCATGATGTATTATTTTGCCTGAGATGATAATAAAATAGACATGTCTTTTGTTTTACAATTTAGCAGGGAAGAGCAGCAACAACGAGAGCAGAAAGTAACTAAGAACCACCACTAACGTTTACCGATTAAGTGCCCTTATAGTGATGTTGACTACATAAAGGACGATTTAGTTTTATGCAAATGTGGACCTTGACTTGTAGCTTGAAGTTAGATTCAATGAATCTTATCAGGACCACTGCATCAGGGCGTCTAATCATTCTCGAATTGACCACATCTCCCTGTCTTATGTTTGGCGAAAAGACATGAGAGCCATAACTGGTTGGTTATAAGCGCCTCTCTGCTGCGAACAATTTTTTACTTGTTTTGTTTACTTTGTTAATATATTCAATATCATATCCAGAACGCGCCTCCAGGTATTCTAAATCAGGATGTATAGTTGTATAGTCTACACATCACTGTTGATATTTGTAACAAAGAAATAGTGCATTCAGTCTGTGCGACTGTAAGAGATTTTATCCAAAAATTGCAGCAAATCTACTTTTACTTTATGAGGTATACGCGATCAACGTTCTGTCCAATGGTCGAAACATTAAAAGCGCGCTTGCCTAAATACTTACTGGCTGTACTATTCACAAAGATGAAATGACAATCTAAAAGTGCGCCCATTGACATTAATCACCTTTACCCAAAAGTCAGATGCTAAACGCAATACAGTTATGCCACACCAGTTTCAATTTAAGTGTTAGCCTGAAACGTTATCTGCATATCTAATTTATTGCTTTATAAGGACTAGAAATAGATAAACGAAAAAAGTACGAAATGTTATGCAAGCCGCAAAATTCTCGAGGTAATGATCGGCTGGTATTTGTTGCAAGTTGTTGGAATTAAGCTATCAAAGGCAAAACATTGAATTTCTGGAAATACCGCTAAAAGTGCAAAAGCTGAATGAATCATTAACCGAAAGGCAACTAAGACTCTCGAGCTGTTTTGATTGTCTGCGTCATATATTGAGCTGAATAAAGTTAACGGGCCTATCGTGGCTGACGGCACTTTCACCGGCTGTGCTATCCTGCGCGATGGCTATGCACACCTAGTGCAAACGTGTGTAGCCGCATTGATCGAGTGATTGCAACCTTTAATTCCGCGAATAAAAACGGAAAAGCTGCTGACACTGTTAACTGACCAACAGCAACTCGGTTACTAGAGTCTTATTCGTCCCCACCAAGCGCAATTCACCAAGCGCATTGGTCTATGTACCTTCGATAGAATTATTTTTCAATTTCAAGCTATAGTTTCTGAGGTGTCTCTGGGCGCAGGGCGAAGCATTTAGCAGACATATGGCAGTGGGTACATAGCTGGTGGTTGGTATTGCTCTCACGAAATTGACATGAGCACTCTGTTTGCAACATCATTTTGAGGTGAACGCGAGAAAAGCTGAATACCAGTACGTAAGCAAAATTACCACGACCGCAATGGAATTAGGCCATGGCTAATCGACATTAGACGCCGTACACTCAATCAGAGATAAGGAATTCTGCAGGAATACTCAGCTGTGGTAAACCAAAATGATTCCGAGCTTCTAATGGGGAAAGTGCCTAATAAGTTTAGTCTGTTTTAATATTCAAGCTAAAAAGAGGGGTGAGGTTGAAAATGGCCGATTTAGCTCTGGCTTCTTCTGTTAACTCGAAACCGTGTGCACAGGAGCGCGAAAGTCTGAACTTGTCACGTCTGTGGTCAAGATGAGGTGTTTCTCCGAAGACCTCCAGGAGGGCAACGTGGCCTACCACGAGACCTGCAGGTTGGGAGTCATACCCTTTATTGAAATTAGGAGAGCTCTAATATGTCACAAATTATTGTTTTCAATATCTAGCCACGCTATATATCCTAATTTGGGTAAGATATTCATGTATGTATCTTCTACGCCATTCAAATTTTTAAACAATTTCGTGGCTGATTTGTGGCTGAAATTCGTACGTCTGGGGTTTTCCTATTTCTTTTTAGACAATGCGTGCTACAGAAGTAATATTTCTACTCGTTTTTGCTAGGCGAAGCCATTTGTTAGATTGCTGTTCTAGTATATTAGTGCGATTTTTCAAAACAGCCCTATTTTCTATGTAGGAATTAATGTACAGAATGTATGCAACGCAAAATCCGCTTGTTTCTCATTGTGCTATAGGAGAGTTGTAGTATTGCGCCCTCGCTCTGCGCCCTCGCTCTAAACCGTTACAATATTAGACTCTTATGATGTGTTATCAAAGTGGTCTGCATTGACAAATCCAATACACTGGAGTATTTGAACGATAATTCCATGAAGACTGAGGTATCTTCTATGACCGTGGGCATGTAATTCCAAGTCTTTACATTTTAGACATTGTTTACCGAAACTCTTTGGTGAAATATCGCCCAAGGCTCTTCCGGTCACAATTAGGCAGGAAATGGCTACTTGCACCATAATATTTGTGTTTTGTGTGGAGTTAAGGATTACTTCATCGACTAGCAATGTTCAAACGCAGTCAATGCTTGCCTGTGTCGCTTTCACTGAGCGGTTTCAAGCCATGGGCTCAGTAGCCGCAGTGTGCCAAAGCCCGTACCCGTTATTATGAAAAGCCGCTGTTCGTGACCATTCGCTACCTCCATGTGTCCTCCCTCGCTTATTGGAACGAGGGCCTGTCTATTACTGTTGATCTGCCTGTGGACTGCTTCAGTGTGTGTTCCCGTTCGGCTGCTGTGTGGCCCATTTGGCTGGTGGCGGTGAACGGGGCAAGGCAACGCAAGGCAAGCGGCTGACGGCTGCACTCTCCCTAAAGCCGCCCTCTCGCTGGGCCGCCACAACAAACATTCTCATGGCACGGTACGATGGCGCTCACGTCGGCAGGAATCCTGCTATGGCACCGAGGAGCTGTCGCGCCTGGAGCAGAGTGGCCACTACCAGACCAGCAGTGGTCGTAGTGTAACATTCCCTGGTGATAGTGGTTTCGTTGTCGGAGAACTGTACAATACAATCTATAGCATCTCATATAGCACCATCAAGTCCTATGGCCCTAATGTCAGAACAGAGGAACAGTACTCGGTTGTGTATGGATGCGACGATCATGGACATGATGCAGTGGTGTACTGTTAGTTGTGAGAAACCCGTCTAGAAAGAGAGAATCGCTACTATTGCACTTTCTGAGATAGTTGGATACTATTCAATTTGCGTGTTTGTACGGACGAAAGTCTTTCCATTTTGCTGAGACTGGGCGGCTGCTATATAAATGTTTGCTTGTATATATGAGGCCGAAATACTGGGAATAATCTAGCGTCCGGCTGAAGAGCACTCATGCTTGAGCAATGTACAATACGGGCCTGCGATTAATGTCGCAGAAGGTCGCGGTTTGGGTCTGCCGTTGCTCGCCGCGTCGTGTCAGTTAAAGTCGCAAGCGGAAAACCGATAGCCGAACGTCGTGCCCGCAAACACTCACGTCGTTTCGTGTATTGCGTTTACTATCTAAATTGCAAACCGAGACGCTAATCGCAGGATGCTGGCATTTTCTAGAGCCACACGGCCACCGGCGGGTGGAGCAAAGAACCTGCATTTTAGCAACACATTTCAGAAAAAATAGACAACGTTCAGTTCATGTCAGAGGTATCATTGCAGAATATTTCAGTGTGAGCACCGAGTGAATCGGAGATCGGCACCCCACTAGAACTGAGTGCTTTACAGCTGTCAACGGTGTTACCACCGCTGAGCATAAGGCCGGTCGTAGGGAGACACCGCACCGGCGGCATCTGCGGACTGAACTGCAGAGCGTACCCAGCAGCACGACTAGTTATCGGACAGGACGCGACATTTGTTGGGGCATCCGCGAGTCTTGTTGGACTCTTCGTTCGGTCAGACGCACTCTACCCGTCCATGTGTTTACGTGTTGTACGTTCTCTCACTGTTTCGGCAGCTGATCAGACCGATCGTCGTAACCGTGCGCGATACCAAGGCGTTGTGTGAGCAGAAGGAATTAGCGATGTTCAATGAAGTGTATCTGTTCTGTTCGCCATTTCTCGATTGCGTCCCCGACCTCAACAGCTGATCCAGTCTAGTCCGATCCTACCTGCGTTTTGTTCATTGGACAAAGGAACGGCTGCAATTTCGTCGATTGCTGTAGGGGCAGGTATAAGCGAATCGCTCTGTTCTTCTTGCTCCTGTCCTTCTCCTCCGTTAGCGTCTTGCCACGTCTCCCGGATAATTTTCTGCTAAGCTAAGATCATTTCATCGTGTGGACACTCCGATGTCGGCAGAAACGCTATCTGTGACAGTGTGATGGTGTGAAATTCTGTCTCACATGGTGATCACCAGATCGTGACGGAAAGAATACAATGTCGTTGCATTGGTGAGCACGCTTGGTAGACATTTCGCGCACAGAAGACCTGTGCGGAGAGACGGTCGACTGTGGTTCCGTTTCGACGGCCATAACATGACGTGGAAAGCTGAACAAACACGGTCGAAACATAGGAAAGTCCTAAGTGTTAGTCAAGTGCTGACGCCGGGTTTCGGCGACGTCGTCATCATAATTCGGCCCCATAGTCAGTTCCAGGCGCGCGAATGCTTTACGCTGTGCCGTTAGTCTGTGTGTTCACTTGGAACGCGCGCTAAAGAGAGAAAGCAGAGAGGTAACGAAGGTCGGGTGTCCCGGTTCTAATGTTGAGAGTTCGTTTCCGTCGGCCTCGCGACTAATGGTGGCCGGATAGATTCGTGAGCTGGCACGAGAGAGCCGTTTGCAAAACTTGCGCAAATCAGTCGCCGCCAATTGGCGTTTGCTGGCCAGCTCCAGATGACGATGTCTGCAATGACTGTGCTGTTGTGAGGTTCTGCTAGCATCGTTTGTAGCTGCGGCTTAATTCGCGTTGTTGAATCGACAAAGTCCAGTACCGGGCGGCCGTGCCGAACCGGTAGCCGGCGCGTGGCGCACGTCTTTGCATTTTCTGTCCGTGTCTCACTTTCTCTCTCCCTTTCGATCACTTCTCCGTCAGTGTCTGTTTCGATGTGCGATCAAGCGTTATGTGAGGTGCGCGCAGTTAGAATCGAGCAGGACCCGGCACGGCTGGGTTACGATCATAGCTGAGTGCTGACAGCAGGTGAACGGCGAACGACAAGCTTGTAGGGCCAATTGTTGTTGCAATTGTTGCCGGTGCCGCCGCAGGAGGAGGTGAAAACGGAGGAGACAGCGTTGTCAGTATTGGTTGTAGTACCGCTACCATATAAAGCGACTAAACATTTAATTCGCTACTGTCAACAGTGGTTGACCTGACACGCAGGATAACACAACAACAGATAAATCGAGACAGACACCCACAGAATATACGGTAGAGGTGTTTTCAACGACGCAAGGTCGTCATGACCTACCGGCTGGCGGCTGCGTCTGGAGCGCGCTGCCACAGTGAAGATGCCGCCACGGCGACGGATATCACACAACGAGAACTGCGGCAGTACTAAGAAGCGGAAGGCACAGCCTTCCGTTCTAGGTCAACAGCGGCACCAGTGACAGCTCTGCTGGAAGCGGCATAACTACTGCGACGCCTGTGAAGACTCGTCGCGAACCGACCGAGGAGCACGCAGGCTGCCGACTAAACGTGACTGTAGCTGGCAGAACGAACGACGCACTCGCCGCCGCCGCCGCCGCCGCCGAGAGAAGGTTTCGGCCGCCGCGACCAATGGAAAGCGTTGTCAAGCTACGCCTTGAAACATTACGGCATACACATACAGAGAAACCTACTATCTATATATAATAGCAAATAATCCACTTACCCGTCTAGCCAGAGACCAGCATCAGTATGCACCGCGTCGGATGGCTCACGAAGCCGGCTACTGCCTGCCGCCAGGACGAGAGCAGCCTTATCCTGTCGTGGTCATTTTTGAAAGGCAGACCGCTGACATACAGACGAGTAAGCGAGTGACAACAAAGAGGCCAAACAAAAAATAGACACACTACCCGGCTAGGAAACCGGGAGAAACAGAGGAAAAACGCGTCGAGCTATAAAAAAAGGGTGGCTCACTACTACCCTAGTGAGCTCAAGCATCACTAAATTCCGGCCGCGCGTCAGAGACAGCCGGGTAATACTGCGGCGACGACAAAAGCGCAAATATCGAAGACTCTGGTCTAACCAGCAGCCGCTCGTGGAGGGGCACACCATCCAGAAAACAGAATTTAAGCTACGTACACATAAATCTCTACGATTCAATCCACCGGATTAGTAAACTCGCTACAACGAGCGGGAAATTGGACAGAGCCAGCAGACGAGCGCAGGAAGAAAGCATTCGAGTCACACCGATCAGGCCGAATCGTGGAAGTGTATGCAGGCTGTCGAGATCGTGCGGCGGTTCGGCCTTTACGCAGGTGCGCGTTCGTACACATACAAAGGTTACATTCGTCGACATTTGTGGCATTTGATCTCGTTTTCCTGGTAGAGTGGCTCAATTCGATCTCCGCCCGGGATATATAATCCTAATGATTGTCATACTCGCTAAATGCAGTGAATGGACTTCGGTGTTAATAGGTTAGTGTGAGTACGCAGTGAGTAAAAGTGCGGCCTAAAGTTTGTGCATCATCTTCGACAAGAAACTTCGTCACCTTCGTCATATTGCGATGGTGAACTGCTCTTCAACGTTTGTGCGTTCAGACGCAGTCACAAGACTGACTGACTTTATTTGCCGACGACAGCAAGAAGACAAGTCTACTGTATATAGCATCAGAGAATTGAGATACGTAACGATCGTAGTCTAACGTTGAATGGCATAGTGATCAACACGGGTTAGCCATTTCTTCTGTGTGCGTGTGTGTGTGTGTTTGTGATGTCCTGAAGTGGCAATCAAGCATCCGCGTAGGGCAGTCAGGGGCGGAACCATATCGCATGCACCACATATTTCCATATTCTGCGTATGGACCACCGCCTACAAGCCGTGTCAGTCTCACAAGGGCCATTGGAAATCAGTGCTACTCAGCTTTGATCAGGCTACACGTTCGAGCGTAAGCGTGATTTCCTATTAGCGTCGGCTGGCATTACTCGGTTAGCTGTCAGCAAAAGCTTATAGCAGCGAAACGACAGTAGGGCCACCAACAACCGTCGCCGCGCGACGGCCAAGTTCAACAATCGCTAGCAGATCTCTCACGAGTTGGAGATTCACCTACCAATAGATCAATGTCATAAATCATTCATGTGAACAAACAAGTAGAAGCTAACGACTATTAGACACTAAAGTCGAAGCATCAATCAAGCGGCACGAACGCACAAGCAAAACGTGTCGTGCCGCTCGTCACCGTGACCTGGTCTAAGAGGGAAGAACGCTTTCGAACTCTCTGATTACAGGTCCCGGTTCGTCAAGGCTGTCTCGTTATTCTTGTCGTCACGGTAGTCACGGAGAGGAGCTCAAATCAAGTGCCTCCGGGCTCTCTATCACTCTCTGTCAAACGCCTTTTTCTTCCTGAAGTGTCTTTAACTTTCATTCAGCCACCAATATTTTTTTGCCTCTATCTACCACTTTTTCTCTGTCACACTCTCTCTCTCTCTCCCTGAGTGGCGTTTTTTCAATCTATCGTACAAGTAAACCATTCAACAAACCAAGGTACGATGACTCTCGAAGCCAATAACGAGCATTCTACCGTCGATGGCGAATCAGTTAAACAGACATTGCTTGTACAGAGCAGTGGTTGTACCGTTCAACCGGCTGGTGGCGGCCAGTGTCCCCAGAATGGCGGCGGGGGAACTGGTGCCGATACGGCTGGTGCAGGAGCTGGTACCGGCGGCGGTGAGACGACAGAGCTCTCGATAGACACGGCCGGGATTCAACGCTTTTTGCCGCGATGCCTCCGCTTTGCGTTCGCCGATGAAGACGCCGAGCGGTTGTACCAGGACTACTACCAGAACGAGAAATGCTTAGACTTTAGAGCGTGGTTCCCAACTGCGTCATTGGTCAATTTAGCCATTCTAGCCGGCTACTGTGCCTTCTTCTACGGGGGCGCCGACGCCAGCGCAGCAGGTCCGCCTATCGCGACGCTGGGCGCGGTCGCCTTGCTCGTTCTGGTGTCCGCCAGGTTGCTCGCGACTCGGCGGATCCTATCACGGCGTCTGCTCGCAGCACTCGTTGCTGGCGCTGTACTCATCCAACTCGGTCACATGCTCAGCGATCTCTACCTGTTCTACACAGCGCCCCGACTGCCCGCCGATGCTCTGCCCTGGGTACTGCTGTACAGCTTCGCGTTGTACCTCCTATTTCCGTTCCGATTGCCGACGACGTTGGCATGCGCGGTCCTCACGGCCGGCGCCCATGTCGGCCTCGTCATCGATCGTTCAGCGCCCGATAATGCAGCACAAATTGGCGCCAATCTCATTCTGTTCCTCTGTGTCAATCTACTCGGCGTCATGTGTTATGCCTTCTTTGAAAAACTTCAGCGGCGCGCGTTTCTCGAAACGCGCCAATCGCTTGAGGTCAAACTCGTCGTCGAGGAAGAGTCCCGTGAACAGGAGCGACTCCTTTTGTCTGTGCTACCACAGCACGTGGCCTCCGAACTCAAAAGAGACTTAGATGCCGCCGTTACTGGACCCTTCAAGAAGATCTATATGTCTCGACACGAGAATGTGTCAATTTTGTTCGCCGACATTGTCGGCTTCACCGCCTTCTCATCGACTTGCTCAGCGGCCGATCTTGTCCGGACGCTCAACGAGCTCTTTGCTCGATTCGACAAACTTTCCGAGGTTAGTCGTACGATATTGTACCAAGAATGAAGCCATGTTTCCCTAGTATGGAGGCAATTCTACAATATCGAAACAATTGTACTTCGGTATTTTTTGCCCTTGAGAACGAATATCAAGTACCTTCATACTCGCCACATTTGTATTGCGTATCGTAGAATATTACAAGGTAGACACCTACGCGAGCACTACTTCAATGATAATCAACGCGAGTCATTGCGCTAATCACGGCATACGACCAGCATAAAATGATGCCATTTATACAGCAACGTTGGAAAGAGAGAATATGGAGGAAGCAGTTTCAGATGGAATGACAAATCGCAATTCATTTCAATCTCTTATATATCCCTTGCGCACACATACCAGTTGCGGGAACGCGCTGAGCACAATAGAAATCATCGCATTAAAGTATCGCTACTTAGATCAGTATAGCGCTGACGTATAATTTATGAGTACCGCACACAGAATTTCAAGATTTCTGCATTTTTCATCCGCTCACGAGTTAACGAGACAGCGTTAAAGCGTTTTTCGAATTTCCAAGAAAAACGATACCTTCAGAACCTGGTCGATTTGAAGCGTTGATGACTATAAATCGATATCTCACATTTATATTCAACATTGTCAACAATCAAGGCCAACAAAACTATATTTAATGGTAACAGATTAGGCTATCTAAGAGCAGCTTCTTGACCAACAAATATCTCTAATGTGGTGTTTGAATGGCTTGTTGAATCTGTTGCAATGATTATGCATTAAAATTTTACAGAATCCATTTATCATTAGTATGATATCGCGACTCTGAGAAAATTAAAACACAACACAAGGTATTCTAAACGCTCTGAAAGCTCGTTTTGCTCGTAGGAGTTCCCGGCTCCAGTCTAACACAATACACGCTTGCTCTCTTTCAAGCTTCAAATACGATAATTTTTTTATTTCAAATTAACCATTAGCTCAGTTTGCTGACCTTCAGTTCATAGACAACCATTAGTTCTAAAAATAGTCGTCAATAATTATCAATAGAAATTGCGATTACCACCGTAGCTATAAGCAATATTTACGTTAGAAAGAATTCTTTAAATTTCTAGCCGACTGACCAGGTCGTTGTGTCCCGGAAGTAAACGTTTTCCGACATCGAAACGCCCTGTGTAGCCATATTGTTTGTAATCATATCTGTAGGATTAAATTCAGAAAAAATGCGCTCTTTTTTGTATCTTTTAGGGCCCGAGATACACAAAAGTAATTTAATTTAATTCAATAATATTCAGCAAGTAGGCAACGAAGAAAAAATGGAAGAAAGGGGGTCCTAATTAAAAAAGTGGATGGTTTCATTATTTTAATTCCATCGATCAAATGAACATTTATATGACGTAATGTCTATAAGCGCACGATTATAGATTTTTCGAGAAACAGCTTATGTCTAGAACAGTAAACGTATTTGGCAACAGGATCTAGTGTGTTCTCTAAAGGCTTGAATCCGGTCTTGAAGAGTTGAATCCAGTTTGAACGGTCATTAGTAGTAAACTAGTTAATTGTACTTCCAACAAGAACAACTCCCCCAGAGCCCTGGGGAAACTACCTAGTCTCAGTTAACGTTAAGAAAATCGGCAACCATAAGCTTGTCGAGTATGCCACCTCTGCCTGCGACATAAACGACGCAATCGTGCGGAAGAGTGGCATGGCGCCTCTTGGGGTCTACATACGACTTTACAATGACCTTACATTAGTCATCGCCATATAAGACATGAACGTTGCATATTCCACTGAACCCTCTTCTTCGCTCATTGGCCAAGCGAAATGAAAACATTATTCGCCGATACATAATGTTACAAAGTATTACTTGATTATTTACCCCGCTCAAGCCCGCGCTTATAACGCATTGAGCGCGACTCTTAAAATTGATCTAATCTGTCATTTTTTTGTTCTGTTTGAATCTCGCTCCTTCGTCATCGCTTACATATTTGTAAACTAACCATGAGATCAGCCTAACGAAAAAACATTTTTTCGACCGTCAAAACTTATTGACGACTTGTTGTTGGTGACTTGTTGAAAAAAAGTTGACTACCCGGACGAACCGTACTGGGACGAACCGTAATAACAGTGGGGTGGCTCGTAATGCTACGTGTTTCAGTTCAGAGGTCGGTTTTGTTAATGCAAGTGGGACAGTTTAAGCAATAATTTTACGCTAAATGTTAAATCATAACGTTTAGCGTCCACGGTAGCAAGAAGCGATACTGTGGACGTTAAATGATAGCTCATGGTCAGACATAAAAATTTATTTCCTATAGAATGCGAATCGTATGACTAATATAACGATAGTTATCCATTCAGTGCTATCATGGACACATTGTTTTCAGGCTCCGAAACACCGAAAACAGGCACGGCTTAATTTCAATCAGGTTGTAAGCGAAAGCATACAAAACGGCTCTTATAGCTATATATTCGTACAGCTTACCACTGCATAGATGCTAGGTATTACAGTTTCGTGTATTCCAATCTGACCTCAAAGGTCATGAGATCGATGCAGACACACATAAGGCTTAGCAACTCTCTCCCTCTTGCGCTTTCTCTCCCTCGAATGAACAACGGTAACTTAAAATGATCAAATTTAAACGTCCCATAAACATTCCTGTGGCATTTTCAAGATGGCAGCGACTTTGAGGATTGCAGGGGTCCCTTGGAGTAATTGATTCCATGTACACACTCAACAGCACTCGGGTTGGGAGCGCAAACACGAAACAACAAGCCCGGTCACCGAGTGGGTCTCACTGGTTATACGAATGCAGTTTCTGGAAGAAACTCTACATTAGGTTTTGCTCTCGAAAACGGATGACTGAAGCCGTCAGGTGAAAGTTGGTCACACAGTGAACGACGTATTGATTCGTGTGGGTCCTAAGCGTCTTTGCAGTTTTATCTAAAACGGGCGTCTTCTCTACAGAAAGCGAGGAAAATCTCAGCCTGGTTAAGGCGAATTTAATGGCGACTAATATGAGGGTAGTGCACCGATGAATTCCGCTAGCCCAGTAAGCCCTTCACAGAGTTGTGGGCGCAAGCACTTTTTCATCAAGTCACAACTTGTTTTCATAGCCAACTGCAATCACCATTCGGATTACTACTCGATAAGTTGCTGGATAATTTCGACACGTACGCAGAAGTTGACTTTTCTACAAATGTTTTGCTTGATGAGCGGGGCGGCTTTGTCAGAGTTTGTACAAGCGCTACATTCGGTTATTTGCCTGTTTATTTTATCTGAAGATAAAAACCAATAATTGTTATCCAGGTTATATGCTCACCGGCCATCCACTGAGGAATTCGTGAGAAACCTGTTATCCCTGTTACTGACTTTCAAATTTAAAAATAAAATAGCGTAAACTCTAATTATGTGCATTAAAAACTTAATGGTGAACAATTTTTAGAGACTAGAAGTATTAATGTCGACCTACAATCTAATATTCGGCTTGTGCAAGTGCTGATGTACTTACCTGCAAATAACGATTTGTTAAGACCAATTGAAATTAATGGTACTATGATATGCAAGCAGTCCTGTCTTTAGAGGGAATGTCGAGAATAACGTTTAAATTCTAACACGTATTAGAAAATCTGAGGTTTTTTTTTATAAACAAAATGTGGCCTTTGTCAATTTGCGTCAAGACGACCTAAATTAGACCTCTTTAGCGAAAGATTACGCAATATCTCATCTATCTACGAAGCTCTAACGCAATGGGAAGCGAAGAAAAATAATCGAACACGAAACTGTTTATTATAGGGTTCTCCCTCCCCCTCCTGCTTCTCGTCCATTCAAGCCTTGTAACGAGCCAACGAGGCTAAAAGAAATTCCAGGCTAAATGTTATCCAATGCTTTAAATAGTACGAAATAACAATATGTGGCAGTCTGACAGGTGTCATTTGCCGTGAACACGGAACATTATCGCCTTGAGATCAATGATTTGTAGGCCAGCACCACAAGCAGCTAAGTGTCACTGATGGCACTTCATACAATGTCTGTCAATATAAACCCCGAGTTATGCATTCACTCAGACAAAGGGTTGTACGTGTCAGCTGATTGACCTTAAACTCGTTAGCAGAGAAGGCGTCTCGGTGCTGAAAATATCAAACACCTTCAGATAATGATATCTAAATGCTAAAGTGCTGGCTCTTTTCTCCAGCCGTTTAGAGGGGACCAACCGAGAAGATCGTGTCTATGAACTTCAGAGAATGGACCTCTAGCAAAGATTCGAAGACAAAGCCTCTGCCAAGTGGCCTGGGTGTCAGACAGGCATGCTGTCAGACTTAGCAGCGACAGTTACCAGCAACGAGTATAACAACCACAGCAGTCGTTATTGCAACAACGGTGGCAATGGCATCAATAAGAGAGTAGTTTTAGCGACAGGAACCCCCTTCTAGGACGGGCATTGCTGGATGGTTCGGAACCCCCAATGAGCTGACATCCCACGCATACACGTTTCTATGACCGAGATCCATCGCATCGGAAGAGTTTATGCGAACCAATCAGCTATGCACGAATCATAATCAGGCCGTAACTCAGTCATAAGCCGAACAGGAGCACCGTAAGCAAAAGTCAGGCGTCCGTGCAAAGATGAAATATTAGCAATGTGATTCAACGTTAGTAATCTTTTTTCCTTCATTGTAACAAACAACATGCTTCTTAAATTCCAAAATTAACTAACCATACATTAAATTATATCTTATAATGTTCGTGTATGGCACTGACATGCACGGTGTCAACGATTTAAGATACATTTTATTGTAGTGACTAAAACATCGAAAATGTGTATACAACATAGCGAAGACGGGTACGGCCACTATTAATAAAAGCTATTTAATGAAGGCTAATGATGAACAAGTTCAATTAGTTCGAGACTGAGAAGTCGATGCTGTGAAAGACAAATAAAAACCTAACGGCCTTGTCACACCCCCACAGCGACACAAGCATCCTCATCCTGTAACTCTCGATTTGACTTCATTGGCCTGAATTTCTGTAATTAGGGTCATAAGCATGTTTGTCGAAGGCGCAAAGTTGCAGAAATCATTTTGAAAAATAGAAAAGTTTATAAGTTACTACTAATATAAGTGTCTATTAAATTCCTAATGCTCATATATTTGTCTGACGATTTATTCTTATTATTACTATATAAGGATTCATTAGTCGCTTTTTATTAAATTTGCTTCAGTCGGGTGGGCTGGGCTTTGGGCTAAGTGTGAGTCGCGTAGGGCCCGTCATTGCCACCTGTAAGAAATGAACCGTACGAGTGTGATTGTGCAGCTGCCGGGAGCTGCATGGATAGCGTACAGATTGTTGTGCTAAAAGGTAAGCACGGCTTAACAAGTGGCCGAGGATGTCGTTGACTCAAGTACCGCTTAATGGTTAAATGAGGCAAGCGACGAACTAATCCGTAGGCTTCAGTGGCTAGTAGAACTCCATTTTGTGTTTCGCAGCCACCAGCTTATTCTTACTGCAAATGAGACACGTAAGTCTTCTCTACTTTTTAACTGTCTATAACGTACAATAATAATTATTATCATAATAACCATCTAGCATCCTATAGCAATCATATTAATCATCTTTTATATTATTAGAGAATAATTTTTATCTTATTCATGACGTATCTGTTTTAAATAGACCGTTTGCTGCGACAATGCTGCAGTTACATTTATTTATATAAAAAGGTTTAATAAGAATATTTATTGACCGTAGTCACCGTCATTATTGTGATTAGCATTGTTCTTACCTAAACGAATACATCGCATACGTTATGAAACTTCCTTCAGCAGCCTTGACGAGGGCTATAGCCCTGTTAAGTTCTCTGAAAACCTATGAGCGGATTCGCCCGCTGGGTATTGTAGCTCTGGATGGAGCGATTCGGTTTGGTTTTCTTTTTCTTATCGGTCGTTCCAGCAAACTTGCCGATTAGACCGATAGATGATAGTCGATATGTGAACGCGCGTCAATCGACTCGCTTTCGTCATGATTTTCCGTCATTCTGATGTTTGCCTGGGTTTGGGTCCAAAGGGCCGAAATTCGTCCGTGACACTACGAGAACACCGAAGGCAAAGAGGGGGAAGTCTGCGGGCAAAATTCGGTTTACTCAGAGTCTGCCGTATTCTTCGGCGTATTCTCGGCTTTCCTTTGACGTCGACGGTCGTTTTTCTATAAAGGCACAGTCTGCTTCAATGGAGCTCCCTATCCTCAGTCTGATTCACCTCTTTGCACCTCTACCACCTCTTCCTCTTGGCTAATCGTGGCTAATCGTGAGCCTGATCGTCCGCGGCAGGTACGCTGGGGCTGCTCCAGTGAGCGAAAGGCTTATTCAACGGCAAAGTTTTGTTACAGTGGGTACCGGATAGTACGATGCTGCCGACGCAGCCACAGCTTGGGCCAGCCAATATTGTCAGCTGACTGGCGTCTGCGTTGACAGAAGCAGCGTCAACAATATCAGAGCCGGAAAGGGCTCATTTGTCCATCCAAGAACACCACCTCTCTTCTGGACTAAATCTAATTATCATCCACAGTTCCTGCGAAGATAGCCTCTGAAGCCAGATCGCCGACAGTGTTAAGGCATCGCGGGGGATATAATAAGGTGGTGCAATTAGACAGTCGATAACAAAATAAAAACAATGTCGACAAAGTTTCAACAGCACACGGGGATGCAAGAAAACATATTGAGCCTAAAAGCGCATAAAACTCTATTAGTGGGCTTTATTATTTTTATGAGCACGGACGATCGGGACGAGCAGGACAATCTTACTGCTAATTTTTTCATTCATGAAGCAACTTGTGCTAACCTGACCCTTACTAGTAGTAAATTATGACAACTAATTAATAAATTCATGTTTCCTAAACAAAAACTGAAAAGACGGATTTGTCGTTAAAGACATATTTCGTTCGTTCAAGTATAGTTTCATTAAACTCAGACATGTGAGACGGATGGGCAACAAAATGGGCGTTCAAGTGCGCAGAGGGTCAAAATCTGAAAGCATCGTTGCTTGTTGTTGTTAAAGTGATACACTGAGAAATAAGAAAGATAAAAACTGTATTCAATCAACTTGTTGCTAAGCAGTTTCCGTATTGACTTCTCTTTGAAACGACGCAACAGCTAAAACTAGCAGGGTCACTGCACGAATTATTAACTATGGCGTTACGGGTTATCTATATATAAGGATGCCACTAAGGCGGGCCAGCATCTTCTTTGCATCTATTTAGAGCAAAGTTAATACACACTGGCTCGTATAATCTTTGGCCAAACGAAGAGCATAGACCAACTCGTGGATAGCGTAGCCAACCATTAAATGCCTGTTGATACGGTAAGGCCTTTTACAGCGCTGTCTCGGTCATGGTTTTAACTCAGAGATTCCCTCTCATAGATAGCCTGGAACGACGGATACCTTCCCTGCCAAATTCCCAATCGTTGCAGCGTACAGCCAAGGCTGAAGCCTAGCCTCTCCTCTTGGAAAGATTTATCCGTTCCCTCCAATCGGAGATTTTAATAAATTGAGCCGCATGCTGCGTAGCTGACAGCGCTTGATGCGCTCCTGCCCTTCGGAGGAGGTGATTATTTTACTAAAATTATTTTCAAGGTACGGACATTCGCTAGCATGTCTTATAGGGTACGACACGTGTCTTTTGTTACTTAGACAAAATTATATTGTAAAGGAGGGTAGCCTGCCATATAATCTTAAAAATGACACAAATAGAATAGCGTACCCGAAACTTGCTTCTGTCTTTTACTTTTGTCAGCTCAATATATTGCTATATCGTGTTAGGCATCAGTATATTTCACAACGCCTTGGTAATGTATTACCCTAAGTGATGAACCTAAAGATAAACACCAACACCACTTAATACCGTATGCGATCTATTTGCAAAATGCACTAAACTTAATTTAGGAAAACCATATGTTCCCTCAACTTTTTATTTACTTAGCGGTGGAATTTTGAGTTCAAGCGCACAAAAATGAAGCGATTGACGCTAATGAAATTGAGGAAATAGGGTCAGCTACGCTACTAAGTTTTGAATGCGTTTTATATAATAATCAAACTACAAATGATAAAATAATAGAACTATACTGCCGGCGCTCACGAACGGAGGCCGATCCGCATGCAAAAAACGGCGACCATTCTCATTACAATAGACGTGCCAGCAACCAATTGGAGTCCAATGATTAAAGATCGATTCAGAAAATTTAATGATCATTATATATAGATGGATCATTCAGAGCGGGTTTGTCCAGCCCTTATACTGACCGTACTACTGGTCCGCTGATAGTTAGCAATCAGGTGTTGATTGATAGTCGATCTGTCCACATCCTTTAATTTGACTATTATTTGAAACGAATTGCAATGGTCATTGATAACACCAATACGTTCGCACTATGTCCATCAAATCTAATTTGTGTGCGACGATAACGTTCACTTAGTATGCTACTCAGCATCCATTACCACATATTATTTATCATCCCATTTATTTCTTATTTATTACCATATATTTTTTCTTACGGCGTTCAGGCAGATATCCTTTTTGCTTAGATATTTGTGTTGTAACGAAATCGCTTGAATTCAGTAAAGTCATTGGATGTTATGTGAAGTATAGCGAATACAATAAATAAAATTGGATATCTAAAAAAGTGTTTACTCCACTAAAGTTTCGCAGATGAACGAAAGCCTTTTCCGAAGTTTAGAAAGGACCTGGTCTCGTCTGCGAGCTTTTCTTTGCGAGCAAGTTATAGTTCTAGTCTAGAAAAGCTGTAGTTACATCGCGCGGCAAGCTGCAACCATTTTATAACGGTTTGGTTGAAGCGTCTGGTGATTAGGCGATTTTCCAAGATATTGTTCAAGATAATGAATGGTCTTAGGTTCTGTTTGTTGTACTTAAGAGACCTGTAAGATACAATTGAGAACAGATCGTAAACGATGAGCGGTATTCAAATATATGTAGTGTATTGTAATAGAGGCCACACTCTTTTTTAAACTTAGATGGTAACTATGAAAAAAGGAATTAGAGAATACTTCGAAGCGGCTCTACGATTATTACCAATGACACCAAATAGCTCTCAAAAGTCAGTCTGACTTAATTATTGGAGTGGTTGGTACCGTGTAGTGTAATGTTTTTTGGAAAGGTGGTTCCCCGCTGGTGCCAACGGCGGGCACAGCCCCGTAGACACGCTGCCGTGTCTACGCCGACATGCTAGCCTCGGCCGATCATTCGGCTACTATGTGTATATATTACTGTATGTACGTACACGCACACATCACAAAGACACCAAACGCACAGGCGATGAAATAGCTTTGCCCCGCACGAACCACCTCTTGGCGACTGGGCCGCTTTCAATTCTCGGGGTTAGCGCTGTTCTGTTCTATCTTCAAACAGTCGCTCGGGTAAGTCGCAATCGGGCTCGAGCCACCGTTACAGATGGCTTGGTGGCCTCTCTTGCTATGTAGCTTGGTCAGCGCTGGGGCGGCCGCAAGGCTCCTGCCTGCGCAACCCTAAGCGATGATGGTTCATGCTAGCCGCAAGCAGGCAACCAAAAATAGCCAAAATAGCCTCAAGGGTGGGGGAGGAGACAAGAATGACGGCTAGGGAAGGGATGGGTGAACTCATGAGGTTGAGAGCTAAGCAGTAAGTCGAGAGCAGACCGCAGCGAAGAAGGGGAATAGCTAGCCAGCCATACCCCCATCGGCGCACTCGCTAGCCAGAAGATCGTTTCATGTAGTGAACATACACGTGGTCTAGTGGCAACTTTAATATCTTTACCAGACAACGGGCAACTACCCTCTTTCTTCTCCAATTGCTTCACAGTCCTAACCCACATTCCCAACGAATTCTGCGTAGTCCCACAGCGATCTACCCGTTGCGAAATTCGCAGTGTCACTGAGACGAACATTAACCATGAGGGCAATGGTCATTGCTTTTGACCATTGCTAGTCAAATTTGGTCATTGCTGGATACCAACCAGTTTGAGAGCGTTGTTGGTAGGTTTTTTCCGCAAAGCGTGAACTCTTAGACATACACATGATGCACATTCTTAATTAACAAAAAGATGCCGTTCAAAGCAAAGAAAGCTATCGATAGGTTAATTTCCTGCTCAAGCAAATTTTGCCACTGAGGACATAAGGGTATAATTACCTTTATCACGAGAAGAGATTCCTAAAATCAGTTAAAATCTAGTCCCTTTTTAATGCTGTAAAAAATTTTTGCTTTCTTAGAACAGCAAGACGAGAAAGATGCAGCGGTCACCTTTTTGAGCGACCGTATTTTCGAAATGTCCAGATGTATTGTATTAAAATAAGCTCAACAAAAAAGAATTCTCAGCGAGAAGAGTATACGCATGTGAACGAAAATATGTCCGGCACTTTTCTTCTACTTCTTCTTATTATTATTTTATGTATCTTCACACCGCCTCAGAAATGCGTGCTACTTGCCACCGCAGGCCTAAATATGACTTAGTCACTTAGAGATACGCAGTAAGTCTATTACCAAACAATCATTTTTCAAGCTCGACACGGTTTTTCGTCGCCTAGAATGTATAGGTGAGTGTATTTGTATGTGAATGTACGGGTCAATGTTTGCAATGACAACTTGTCAGTGACTCGATGGAAAATACCATCGCTTAAGAAGCGCCAATCGGCGATGATGCTAAGGAGTGCCGCTGAGCTCGCGTTGCAGTAGGTACCTGCTAAGATTACAACTGCCAGTGGTGCCGCTTATACGGTTGTCGGAAAACATACTGTACCCGGGCTTAATTGCGAAGCCATGTTTGCCAGATGCTCTCTCCTCTATTTCTTTGCGTGGAAAGCAGTACCTCTGAGAGGCTTTCAACTTCTCTTCACCTAATTTTTTTCCTCCTCCGTTCCTTCCACAATACCGATCATTTTTTACTACCATGCTTCCATTCAGCCTTCCCTACTGAGAGTTTCTGTGGCGGCACTCAATAGCAGCTTTTTCTCTCTATAAAAGTTCTTCAGTGTCTTTATCATTTTCGCCCCCGCTCCGTAGTAACTCGGTTCACAACAATTATAGGGCCTTTCTTTGTCCCTTCGTCTTTGGCTGCGTTACTGTTGTCACTTTCTTCCGCAAAGCGTTGCCACTGCACAGCATTCTTTATGAAACGGACCACCACAGGTTTTGCCTGCACATCGCTTCCATCTACATATCTCCAATCTGTTTGTGGACCATGCGAACAATGGACCGTAATCTTAGCTAGCAGACACTGCTACGCGTTAATCTAATGACAATACAGTATACCACGTTCGACACTAAACCAAAAACATCTCTCCTTTTCGCCAAATTGAACCGGTTTTGGTTCCGCTGCAGTTCGAATTCCAATGATAAGAAAAGGGCCCCTGCACTTGTCGAAGCCGGGTCTACTTTTTGTCAGATGACTTGGAAGTCTGTCGCTTTCTTCGTTTTGATTGATAAGAGTGCTTGATCGAGAATACTTGTTTTATTTTTATGCAATCTAGGTGAGCTCTATGATCAAGTCGATATTAACAAAAACGTTGAGCAACAGTCCACAAGGATTTCAGGTTGTATATATATATGTATATATATATATATATATATATATATATAT
>MNPL01019993.1:7311-18127 GCA_002081605.1 Tropilaelaps mercedesae
GAGGGTTCCCTTGCCCCACCGTTCCTTTATTGCCGATGCCCCCGGCCAGCCCGTATGGGGGCCTGCAGGAAGCAATGTAAGGAAAAAAGGCCAGAAGTCAGGCTAGGACTTCTGAGGAGGCGGATGATGACGACGACGACGACGACGAGGCTGGCGAATGCGTTCACTTGCGCAGCCAACGGCTCAGTCTTCGGATGGTTCAACGGTCTTGTCACCAATCGGCAGGTAACCTAACGGATCGCGCGGACGGTCGCAGACCTTGATTGAGTCTCACTTCGTCCGCCTTCTGACTTCGTACCTCGATAATCAAATACGATGCGATCGTATCGTGTTCATACGCTAGCAGAAGAACGCACTGGTGGTAGTGTCTATCTGTTGTCGGGTTAGAAGCGGCGGCCACTTTGCGGAAATGCGTTTTTACTTCGCGCGCGAAACGTCGACGAAGGAGCTCATAGGTTATGTAAGGAGCGTAAACAGAACTCGTTCCCGAGTCGTAAAAGCGATGCGTTCAATGCCGTGTCTATCTACTAAACGAAAAAACTGACGATTTGGGAGTCTAAACATGTCGGTGGCGCAAGCCTGGAGCGCGGCTGCGCTCAACGATCAAAGGATCGAGCGAGGAAAAATGGGCGTGTTCCTTCCCGACAGCGCCGTGGGGGCGTAGGACGCCTGTCTTGGCTGAATTGAATACCTCCAAAGATTCTTGTAGAACTCTTCCGTATCGAAAAATTAAGGCGTCGACATGCAAACATGCCACTCTTCTAGCCATGGTTCGCCGCTCTTCGCAACAGAGCACTAAAATGTCAATCTATGCAAATATTGAAAGGGTGAAGTATCTTCGTCGACGGGGGTCCTGTCTCCTGATGAAGGTTTTTGCCTTTTCTAGGACGAAAAGTCTACAACCTCTGCGTCAACAGTCTCTGAGCCAATCGGATTTCGCACCCCAGTGTCTGCTCACCACTATATAGGCATTCAGATTCCATTAGAGCTTCCAGTCGTCTGGGGGGAAAAGGAGGAGAAGAAGAAGATGGATGGGTCTGGATGTGACCTCTTCGCAGGTCGCCAGTGGCTAGGACCTGCGACTTCGGCCGGGGTTCTGCTTTGCGCTAGGGTGAGACGCGCGTGTTTCAGTCGCGTCGTCAGCCCCTCCGGAGTTCTACGGCTCGGGGCGACCGTCGCTAGTCTGAGGACATTCGGATCTGTGGGGCAATGCGCGCCACCCGATGTTGTTGGACTGGCCGAAATGTGATCTGGCCCATTCTTTTCGGGGTTATGTTATCCAATGAGAAAGGGGGCCAACTCTGCTGCTTGTTTGCCCCCGGCCCCGGCAACATCTTCTTGCAGATAGCCTGGACAGCGTGAGAAGTGCACGCCTATAAGGGGAAGACAACAACAGCCATATCGAAGCGATAAAGGAAATTGCTCTGTCGGCGGTACCCCCCTCACCAGCACGATCGCCACCACCACGACCATCACCACCACGACCATCACCACCACGACCATCACCACGATCGCCACCACGAAGGTTGCCACCTCGGCGGCCTGATCCGCCCCCGTCGGACGCGGCCGGGGTAAAGGGCGCCGTCTGGATGTTGTCGATCTGACGACATTCCGTTGGAGGCGTCGCGTCGAAGGCGTCGCGTCGCCTTACGTGGGTCACTTCTGTCTAATGCTTTTCGGTATTTAGACACGTCCAGTGTAACACATTTAGGCAGTTCGATTTGTGTTGGCGATATTTTCAAGATGGTGTTTTTACTGTCGGGTTTCCAGCGCGGTGCATGTGTGTGGAAGAGAGAGGTAACTGGAAAACGTCTGATCAGTGGTAATGTCGCAATGTATATAATCATCGTATGTTTATTTATTCTCATCTAGAACGGCGAAATGTCAACCCAAGTGGGTTTCAATATCACTCATGATCGGGGGGAAACCTCAAATACAAACTACGGAGATCGAGTTGCGTATTCCTACGCGGAACTCTGGCGGGTTGAATTCGCTGCTTTGGTTCAGACGTTCAGACGTTGGGGCACGTTATGTTGTACATCGACACTACGTTATCGTTGCGTGCCGGCTTGTGTCACGCTCTGGCAATGCGGGGCCAACTGACTTTCGGTGGGAGGAGGGCGGGGGGTGGGATGTTTGCGCTGTTGCGCACCCGCCAGAAGGATGGACACGAGTTGTGGGCATTGGAAGAGACTGGAGAAAACCGATGTCCTCGTGGAGGCGACGACGCCCCCGTGGCTTCGACTGCATTTCACGTTTGATGAACGTGAAAACTCGCCGTACGTTACTGCAGACGCCTTAGTCCCTATTTTCCTACTTACGAGCACCAGTAACCCGCATTATGCATCTGGAAGCTTTATTTTCAAGCTGTGCGTAGCTTATCGCTGAGCGTGGCAGGGTGAACCTGATGAATCTCGGATATGATTCGGAAACAATTTATGCGTCAACATTGTCAGTCTATTACCTCACAGAGAGAAATACACCAGCTTACATTTGGTAAACATGGTTCTCTCAGCGCAGCGTGATTTGAAAGCTATGAAGATATATATGTCGATTTAAATGACTTTTTAGGTTTGAACATTCAAAGTGTTATATATGGTGAAGTGTGCGTGACACTCGCTTAGATTGATTCTAAAAGAGCAATCACAAAAAAAAGACATTCATTTATTTAAAAAAAAGCTCAAGCATTATTTGGTTGTAGTACGAAAGTTAACTGTTTCGAAGATATTTTTTGCGAATCCTCCTGTGCCTTGATGAATGCGGAAGCAAGCAAAAATGTCGGATCTCTACTAATTTTTCATTTATTCCACCGCTGGGATTAAAATTAATCTCATAGGGAAAAAACGTTTTCTTTTGTAATAAAGGGAAAGTGGACCGAAATCTACAACATTAAGGTACTTTATTTAGGGTTAAGGCGTCCTTTATGATGAAGCCTTTATGAAGCCTTTATGATGAAAATATATTGGAAAATATTTGAATTTACTCGAAAAATGGAACTCGCCTTTGACGACGGACGACAGTGTTACTTTAAAGCGAATTTGTGACAGACATCTCATACAAAATTGTTGCTATGTCATTTTAAACCTTTGCTTGGAAATATCTAAAATAATTATAATCAATACTAGTTAATAATAATCAACACCATTACGTTTTGAGCAAGGATATTGGTGTCCATTTCGATCAGACTGCGTTATTCATATGATATGTTTGTGTTTGCAGTTTTGGCTCTTTGGCAATTTATTTACATCTAAATATGATGTAACAATTTTGAAACAATTTTCAAATATTTGTAAATTAATCATAGAACTGGATCGTTCGTGATTTATTTTTAATATGATTTTCTACGAAGTATTAACGAAGCATTTTTCGCTGTCAAAGAAATTTAATCAAACGAAAAAAGACACCGGGAGCGTTTCGAATGGGAGGCAAGCCCCGTTGGTTGTTTTGTAGACAGACTGACCTTGAACCTAAACCTACAGCTCAAAAAAGCTAAATAAGATCTATTAAAACACATACGTAGAAAAATCTCTAAAACCCAACAATTGCAGACTCTCTGTCATTTTGCACGAGACCGAATTAGGCAGTTCAAACTGAAACCAAATCGTTCAATAGCGTAGGCGATAACCCGAGCAGAAAATTGTCAGGTCCTCATAAATGTCTGAAGTGCTATGAACATGCGAGCTTATGCGTCTGGTCAGACAAACGCGCCCTCGCAAACAGGCAAACAGGTCCTGTGGTTACAGAGTAAACAGGTGAACAGACGTTTCACAAGCGCGACTAATCGATGCCATTTGTTTCGTCATCTTTCAGCGTTGGGCGACAACTGCGCCTCCGAGGAGGGCGCACTTTGTATGGCCACTCTGCACACGCTTCAAGCAAAAGACGGCGGCGATGTCACGAAATTATCGGTCCCCGAATTGGTGGGGCGATGCGCCGAGCTGCGTCGTAACCTCGCCTGTCTCCTGACTCACACACAGCGCTGTGTCGCGCTTGCAGAAAAACGCGACCAGCATGCCAAAGTGATTCTCGAAGCACGCAAGTACATCAACGCGGTGTGCGAAGCCGACGAATCAGTGAAAGGTTTGTATCGCGACGTGGCTAACGTTTATTTATTGCGAGCGACCTTCGCTCGTCCTTCCGTGGCCTGGTCGGACGAGTAGGGCGCGGCCAATATATCCGATCATGGCGGAGTACCAGCCAGGTAGGTGGTACATCAGCCCCGTACGAACTGTGCTTAAGCTTGAGCACAGTGCTAAGCTGTGCTCAAGCTTAAGCACAGTTCATGAATAACGCTTGACGAGTGTCTCTAAACGCGTTTGAACTAAGTGCTCCTTAGGGTTGGTTGTCAGGATGAGGCGGTGTCCTAGAAGGAGGCTCGCCGCCGTCCGCACCGCAGGATTTATGTGCGTTTAGCCTTTAGAAGGAGGCTCTATAGTCAAACAAAGTCGAATCAATAGAAACGAAATGCGATCGAGCCTCGAGAAGAACGTCTAAGCGCCCAAGCGGAATATGTAAATTCTCTTCGTCCCTTCGGCAGGAAGGGGAGGTGTTCTCTTTTACTTTTCCTGCTACGGTAACTACTTCCCCATACCATCGAACTTCGTCGGGATCGCCTTCATTTCAAAGGGGGTCGAGGAGTAGATCTCCTTTGGACAATTCTCTCAGGACTCCACCTGGCTCCATGTATCCGAAGTTATCTCCAATCGCTTGTTCCGTAGTCAAGTAGACCACAATCGAGGGTACTGAGTAGCCGACGGAGCCGACGCGGTAGTCTTCGAGGGAAGATCCCACCAACAGAGAAGATCTTTGCCGTCGAGTGGCCAGTCTGAGCCGAGTCCGGCCCCCGTCGAGCGGCTGGATTCATAAAAGGTTCACTGGAGCAACGAAAATTATTTCTTTTTCGGAGCCTCGACGCTCTAGCCACTCGTCGAACAGTTCACCGAAGTATCGACGTCGAACGCTTGGCCGAAAGGAAAGCCGGACCGAAAATAAATAGAACGAAATAAACGAGAGGATCTGCTAGCAGATATTACATGGACACCCATCGGACGAGCAGTTACCGCTTCTCAGTGACGACTTCTCAGTTTGATTGAGTTTTTAGTTGATGACTAATCCTGTCGTGTGCTCTTTGATCGGGTCTGACCAACCTACCGGTGCTGGGGCCGAAACCCCCGAGCGTCGGAGCGGAGCGCGCCGACGACGACGGTGTCGGACCGGGGCTGAGGGCACCTTTGAGAGTTGTACTCGTCGTGCCCGACGGTCTTCAGTCCCCGTCGTGCGGGGGCATTGCGAGCACGACTAAATCGTCGACAGGGAGCCATAGACATGATAATAGCGTGGAAGAGTGCACCCTCGACGCAGTGTTGTACGTGCACCCCGGGGGGCGGAGATCGTGCGCGCAAAAAAAGCGGAGGAAGAAGGGCGAAGACAAGGAAAAGCCCAAGCTACCGAGGGGCCGAAACAGCAGCATTTGCTTCAGTCATCCCTGACCATCGTCATGCGATGAAGGCGTTGCGAGGGCCGGCGAAGAACGGAGGCCAGCCACTACTGATGAAATCAGCGGCGGCGAGTCCTGCACAGATCCTTCGGCCTGCTGCTTATTGGCCTTTGTGCAAGGCGCAATAGCAACGGCCACGCTGGGATTCACTTCGTGCCCCCCCCATCCCCCCCTTCTGCATTCCCTTCTGCTCATGTAATATCCGACGGTCTAGCGCAATCGACCAGCCTTACACTAACCGAATCCGGGGTAAAACTGTCCGGGGGGGCGGTTCCCGATAGGTAATATCCTGACGCCCGGCTCAATTCATCCGAGATCTGGAAACGCTGGCCGTTACGGTGGGGCTAAGCTGGTCGAATCGTGTAGACAGGTACACGACATCGACGCCCAAGTCTGGAGCCATCTCGTCTGTTTCGGCCAACCTGGCGGCCTGTACGTGGCAGTTGAATGAGTTAAATTTGCGTGAGGTGATTTCTCTTGGGAGGTCGTCGGGTATTCTTGTTCCACACCAATCCCTCACCCCGTCCCCCCGGCGTACGCCAGCCATTTGGTGGGTTCTGCTGCCTGCATGACCTCGTCGTCCCCGTCTGCGTAAACACGTCTTGTGCCCAGCGGCTGGCGCGCCTGTCTGCCTACCTAGGCGTCTAGGTGAGTAGCTACAGCTTGTCCTTCTTGATACCTTACATCGTTCTCTGTCTCGTCTTGCGCCTGCTGAGGCTTTTGCCTATCCTCTGGGCGTTGTCTCTCGCGCCTATTCGTCGGCCGGCGCCCGTTCTACTCCCTTCGATCCCTTTCTGCTTTGACTGCTTCCGTCGTTCATGGCTGTGCGCGTTGACTAACATTGGCATTGTAGCGAGTTGTTGGCTGAGTGGTGGGCGCGGGTGTTCCACAGCGGGAAAACAGCCTGTCGACGCCTCCGGAGTCTCTCTAGTTGGCGTAGTTGCCGCGCTTATTCAATTTGAAGACTGCTGCTGCTGTTCCGGCTGCTGCTGCTGCTGCTGCTGCTACTGAAGAAGAAGCGGCGGTGGCGGTGGCGGAATGAGGGGATGTTCTCACAGGACACGCGGGCTCACTAGGTCGGTCTCTTTAGAGCTGGTCTTGGGGGGCCTTTGCTGGTTCTTGTCTAGCCATCCACCGCCGCGCTCCTATGAGGCTTCGCTAGTATAGGGTGGGAGCACCTCGCGCTCAGACATCCGCCTAACCCCCGGCCGAGCCCTGGACTTTCGCCCCCCACTGACTGCGAGGTTTCTGTGCTTCGGCAACCCCTTCAGCTGCCGGAGTCGAGCTCACGTAGGGGGGACGGGTCTGGCGACCTCCAAAGCTATTCTACTTCTTCCTCTCCGTTTTCCACCCTCTTCTTCTTCTTCATGTTGTTCTCGCCCCTCCCTGGCCGCGGACTCCGCTTCCTCGGCGTGTTCCTCTCGTCCATGTTCTTACGCGTCCCTGGAGGCCATCTTGCCTCTCAATGGCGTAATTTGTCTTGCAGTCAGATCAGCAGCGGCCGCAGCGACGCTGGCGGCTCTGCTAGATAAGCAGCAAGGAGTTCGCTTGCCCCCCCCCTTCGCTCAGCGAACGAGGAGGGGCTTTGGATCCCGGGGGCTCGATGCCCTGCACGAAGAGGAATTGACGCGACGGCAAGCAAGCCGGGCAGAGAAGAGCGGGGCAGAGAACGAACACCGAAGAAGAGAAGAAACTGCATCGTAAGGCCCCCACTAGCGTCGGGCTCCGGTGCGTCGGGGAGGTGGGAGGACGGGTGGTGGTGGTCGGTGGACTCGTACCGGTGCTAGGTCAGGGAGCCACGACGGGTAGACGCAAATGGCCAGGGGGAAGGGGGGTGGGGGGAGGAAGATCAGAGCGATACGTCCTCCTCGGTGCCGACGGGGTCTTCAATGGGCAGCAGTGGCGACCAAGCGATTCTGATGCGTCAGGCCAGCGCCAAACTCGATTCAGACGTAACTGGCCGGCAACTGAACGATTTGTAGGCATGGCCATTGGCTGTGTCACCCTGCGCACTTTACCGGCCTCACACAGCCGCCCCCCACCTCACCGTCGGACTTTTGGCCAACCAAAACGTCAGCAGTCTTTCACAGAGCTTTTTTTTGTTTTTACTAGTGGACATCGCGCTACCTCGTCGTCGTCGTCCTCCTGTTCTGTTCCTGTACGGGGAAATGTGTATAGGCGAGCATCCTCTAGCAACAAAGGAACTGGAACAGGAACACGGAGAGTGGCTGTCGAATTGTGTGCTTGATCGTGCCTCGGATGTTTCTCTGAGACAATGGACGTGTATATGGATATGGATAGATGAACAACTCCTCAAAAGGCGTACAAACCCTAGGTATACTCTAGGCCGTAGGTGTCATGTCGTTCCTGACGGCGTCTGACGGATGTCCTGTTCTGTGTTGCAGCCCATTGGAAGGAGAGTAAATGCTACCGACAGGCTTTACTGCAACGTTGTGACCGCGAGTTCCAGGAGTTAATGCAGCAGCACAAGGCGCTCAGTAATCCACCAATTAATTCACAATGCGAGTGCGTATCGGATGCGTCCGACAAGCTCGGTTTCCGGTTCAAGATAAACATAGATCTGACAAGCGGTGATGTTGTTCGCTTTGTTTGTTTCTCAGCATAACTTTGCAGCGTCACCTGGTGATTCGGCCAGACCAAAGCAAAATACGCAAACATAGTTGGTACACGGAAACGAGTGATTGTAGCTGAAAACTGAGAGGTCTGTCGCAGAAGTGCTTCATATTAGTAGAGAACGGGGCGCCTTAGACAGAAATTCTAACTCAATGCCGTTGAGAACGACTTCTGCGTAGACTCAATTCGGTGGGCGGCTCACTGTTTAGTTAGTTCACTAGGGCAATTTGCCCTGCCTGCGCGACCTACTAACAACGGCAACATGTTTTCTGCGCAACTTGATCTCGCTATCGCGGCGTCGCGTCGATTCGGCCCACACCTGTTCATCTGTCATCGTGCGTTTTCCGGGACGATCGACGACACCGCAGAATCTTCCGACAGTACCAGTCCTGCGTCCAGCGTACGGTGGCGTGTGGCGACGACAGCGAACAGTTCGTGACTCTGTATCTGCTCGACTACGGCGCCTCTCTAGCCTGGCAGTGTCCTAGCTCGGAGGACCACGACGGTCCTAACCAGGGCTCGGGGCGCCACCAGGCCAACGTAATCCAGACGAATGGAGGCGGAAGCTCTTTAGGCCCCCACGACCCCTTGGGCCCGCAGGGGCCCCAGGAGTCGGGCGGCTCCCAGCAGGGCATTGGCAAGAGTAAGCAGAATTCGCCAGCGATCTCTAACTAGCATAGTAGCAACATTTTGACGATCGCGACACCGAATCCGTTCTAGATAGTTTATAAAACTACTCCAATATCTCTAATAGGCTTCCTCGTAGGGTTCGCCTTTTTCGAGGGTTCTAACCTGTTGAATCTGCCACCATGAGAGGGCGGAGACCAGGATTATGGAAGAGTCTAGTCGAAAATGCCGATGATTCGATTAGTTGTAACAGATGCCCCGTTGCGATGTCTGTGTTTTGTGCAGACCTTCAATAGTAAACGTCACTGAATTTCGAACCATTTTGAACTGTTTTGTTTAGGGAAAAACGTGGTTCACTAACGGGATCGATGCCGATCAGATACAGTTTGTGTGTATATACATGTTTGTAATACGAAGACGCGGGGATGGCTAACTAACAATGTCCTCATGTATAACCTGATGAGTTTCGCGGTGCCTAGTTTTTTCAACTTTCCCCGTTCCCCCGAAGTGTAACTTCGCAGACGGCACTTTCTTTCTTCGATTTGTTGATACATTCGCTAGCTAATGTGTTCATTTTCATTGCATCTAACGGCTAAACGGCTCTTTTTTAATGTGCAGCTTCGTTAGACGATATCTAACGGCTCTTCTGAGCTGAGCACGTGGTTGCCGTTTCAGTGATGTCAACAGCACTCAGAATCAATTTTTGTCCTATCAATCCTTGTTAACGAATTCACGTAGTTTATCATTTTCCCTTGGCAAAGACCACCAGTACCATTGACCCCCCCCCCCTAACCGTAACACTTGTTTTGTGTGCAACCCCCCTCACTATCAGTAAACTACTTCACTGCATGAGTTCTCTCTCTCTGTGTTCCTCACTGGTGAACTTCTTCCCACCGGTCACTTAACTTCACTTGTCCGTCAATCCCAGGCGGTCACTCTTCAGCTGTCTTCTATTCCTCCCCTTTTATTTGCATGCATTCCCTCGCTTATCAATCTGATTCGTGAACTAGCGATCGGGGTACTTCGGTTGTTTTCGTTCGCGGTGATGTTTTCCCACACCCCACCAAATACATGTCACTGTTCGCTTTGTGTCTCAGCGCAGCGAAAAAAGCTCAAAACGATGCGATTTTCGCTGAGAGTCCGTTTTCACTGAGACATTGAGGCGATTATCACGCCTCTCTAATCAAGGTAGCAGCGATATTCGGATCTTCAAAGAGAGAAGAAGCATCGTCTTCCGGTGTACGCCGACGATACCTGACGCATGCGTCTGTCCGAGGTGGTGAAGTATTTTGTCCATGGACGTGAATACACACGCCGCCAGCTGATGGTGTCTCAAGTGGCGACCGGGCGAAGGTCGACCTTGTCGAACATCACTTCCGGTGGGCCTGGCCGTCACGAAATAACTTCGTTCTACGTTCGTCCGGCATGACACAACTCCATGCTCCATACTCCGAGTCGAGACGCTAAGGCGAACAACGAGTTTTGCTCCCGCTATTCCGTAATAGCCTGACTCTATATCGTGTTAGTTTTCCAGCCTATCCTGCAAACCTAGGCGAGCCTCCCATTCGAGCAACAGATGTCCATGTTAAGAAAGCTTCACAGAGAGCTTCGTTCTTGTCATTGTCTCTTCATGGATGATAATCACTGTCGTCTGCCCGTAGACCACGAATGTTTCTTTACCTCGGCCGTCCTACGTAGGCCGTCGCAACAGGTCATGTCGGACGAGTGGTCCGGCGTCGCCCTGCCTTTTGTTCACAAGCCCCGTGTCGGTGTTCTAGCGAAGGGCCAAGGAGGGAGGGATTCTCATCACCGAGAGAGAAACACCCATTTTGGCCAAAGAAAAGGGAAACTGTGGCCGCCAAAACAAAAGGCTTCCCCCCCCTTTCCGTTCTTTCATCCGATCACCCCGAAAGGTCCTTGTCGATTGCAGCAGATGCGCGCTGAGCCGGTCTGGCCGGATCGTCTGCCGATACCGTGGGGACCGTCGTTGGGAGTAACGCCAGGGGTGATGCTCGAGTGGGCGATGCTGTGCGGGCCGAATCCAGCCCCCCCCCCCCC
>MNPL01019993.1:44552-56717 GCA_002081605.1 Tropilaelaps mercedesae
CTTCGAATGATCGTCAATAAGAATAAGATAGATGCGCACTTTATTGGCAGCTGCGGATCATCGAAGCCTTTACGAGATTGTGCCGTTAACAAAAAGCATCGCAACTCTCGAACCTTTGCAGAAGTGCGTGCCACTCGTGGACACGCACGGTCGAAGCAGCACAAGAAAGTGCAACAGGACCTCGTTGATCCTTTCTGCTCATGCACATTCAAGGGGAACAGACCCCCGCAGGCGGCTAGCACAAGGAACCTCCGACGACGGATAGGCCAACGCTAGAGGCGGGAAGCGACGGGGACTCGCGACTCCATTAGGGGCAATAGGGCGCATATGCGACCGGTAAACCGCGAAGAGTTCACCGAGGGTCCGGAGCTCGCGAAGCGCTCGGGGCCGTGAGTGAAGAAAGGGGAAGCGCGAGAAGGTTTAACTTAATATTAAAGCGCGCTATTTACAACCCTTTCGACACTTCTCATCGGTTCTTCGTCTCCGAGTCGCTGCACGACCTCAACGGCCATCAGATAGGTGTATCAGATGTATTGTTCCTCGGCTGTCCTGTGCTGAAGTTCTACGCCCACACCGAACGGCCGAGAGGCCGGCGATCTGTCACTCGAGTCCAGTTTAGCTGGGCCCCCTCCGGATTAGAGCGGCCAACGCGCGGCGTCGCAGCTTGGACGCATTTAGCGAAGGAAACCAATTTATAACGCACTTATTAGACAGTCGAGTGGCACGCAAGAAACGGCAGAGAGAGAGTTATAACCTGTTCTATGCCAGTAGCACAGTTTGCAAGTTGCAAGGTCAACGAAGGACATCGAGCTCAGAAGGTCTCTCTCGCTCTCGTTGTTTCGTAGTGTCTTTCCCAATCTGAGGGACGATGCCGTCATGCGAGGAGACCTCCGCTCGGTGCAAGGAACAAACAACGCCTGCCGCAAGGAGACAGACATTGTTGTTTGTGCTGGTGAATAACGGATGTTGCTTCGCACACTGACCGACTTTCATGTCTTTTGCTATTGGACTAATGCGACATCGATTCGAGGGCAGTTTCCCTTTACGGAGGAGCTTGTCAGCTCTTCGACCGGATCGACCTTGGACGGTAAAAGGGGCGACGCTCTTGACACAAACAAGGCCGACTTCGTAAACTAATTAAGTCGACTCTGGACACTACAAACTCATGCCGACGCTCTATTTACATCTCGTGGCTTCCGACGCGCTTGGTAATACGCCCCGTGCCCCCGACGTGATGGCTTTTAATATACACGTACATGCATACAAAGAAGCGTCTTCGCTTAGCGCGGTGATAGCGCGCCTCGTTTGGGAGGGGCGGCTCTTCGTCGCTCATTGAAGATCGGCTTCGGCCTTCTTCCGTTTCGTCGTTCGGTAGCGATGACGTTGACTCGCAAAAAAACTTTAAATTGGGCCTCGACTTCCTTGAATCTGTAGCACTGCCACTTATTCTACTTAGCACCATCACAAACCCCCCGCACCTCCTCCTCTCTGTCTATTCCCCGTGTCTACTTTATCCCTTCTCTCTCGTTTCCTTTCTCCTCCTTGGAGCTGCTTCCCTGGACGGCGTTCCAATAGCATCGACCAACGATGCTAACGCCTTTCAACTAGAACGAGAAGGATAGCCAACTAAGTAGTGAAGACGCGACGGGTTAAGAACGCGAGGAAATCGGTGCTGGTGCTGGTGCTGGTTTAGAGGCAAGCAAACTCACTACGAAGATGCCCTGCGAAGACTGACGGAAGGCGAGAATCCACCCTGGGAAGGGGTCCACTCGCGGACGGGGGGGGCCCGGCTAAGCTTAACGGGAGAGGAGGAGTGGTGGTGGAATTTCTGTGAAGGAAAAAACCCCAGGGGGTTGGTGCTCTGAGTGCGGTCGAATGAAAGGCCTTGCCGGCCGCCGACCACGAGCCTCCTCCACGGGAGCGTGGCGAATGAGTGAGGGGATCACTCCGCGACGAATGCCGTATCCGTCTCAGGGACTCAGTCGTCGACCAGTCCTACAGCTATCGAAGGTTCGTCTCATTTTGCATTGCCGACACGCGAGCGAGAAATCATTTTCTGCTTCGCTTGTTTTGACTGCCGGATTGCCACGTTGGCCTCGAGGAGGCTTGGCCACGGCCAAACGGAGACGTATTAGCACGCGCCTCCATATCCGCCACAGCAAAGCACACCGACGCCTTCTCTGGCCGTCAGTCGTCCTGACGGAGGACGCCTGAGCCTGGAATGGATGAATGAATTAGGAAGAAAATAGCGGATCAGGAAAAAAGAAATCAAGAAAGCAACTAGCTATTCTGTTCGTCCGTGTAGCAGGCAGCGGCGACGAGAGGCAGGCGATGGAGGAAGCATCTGTTGGCTTCACGGGCCATTTACTAGAGAGAGAGACCTTCAGCCCTCCAACCTCCTCAAGGCCCCGAAGGAACGCCGGTCGTGTGAGTTAAATGAAATATTGGAAACAATTTTGTATTTTTATCCACCGGTCCGTCAGTGTTCCCACAGTTGGGCTCATAAGCCGAGCAGTGGCTACGACCGATTCAGGCAGCGGCGTCATATGGACTAAGGTACTAAGGTCGTTTATTTATGTGGAACCTGCCGTCCATTTGGCCCGGCACGAGTCAAATGCAGGCCTGGACCCTGCCGAGGTATTTAATGTTCGGAATGAATTGACGAGCCGGACGAAGCCACTTCGGCTACAATGAGCAGCTACCCCCGTTACACACGTAGCCTCCGTCCGCGCACCCCAGGAGTTCGCGAGACGTGTCCTGCCCGACGAACTACCCCACATTTGCTGTGGCCGATCCCGAGAGGGTTTGGCGTCATGCGAGCCTGTTGGATCGATGTCAGCTGAGGTTCCCACTCAAGGCTGATCGTTACGTTGAGGAGGCGCGGGCAGGACGTAGGCAGGTAGGGTTGGCATGACAGGTCCAACTTGCACCGCTGCCTTGATGACTCGCGGGCTGAGGCCATCTAGACGAGACCGCAGAAAGCAAAAAGCTTACCGACGTCCGCGGAGTATTCGTGATGGCGTCGAGACCTCAGGCGTACAATCTGGAATCCCGAAAATGCTCTCGAGAAAGGCAGGAGAACGAGTACCACCGTAGAAGTCTGCCGACTCTCGATGGCAGGTTGAGGAGCTGGAGAATCTCGGTGTCCTTTGCGACCTCAGACTCCTTCAGGGAATAAATCATTTTCTCGCTCTTGATGGTCACGTGAGCGTGACGAATGCGTCGTTAGAATTGCGTTGATAGACCAGCACCCGCAAGGTGTTCGCAGGTTTTTGCCCTGACTCGGGCCTTTTTGTGTAGCCTAAGGAGCGGCTGCCTGATAAAAGGATTCGCCAGGAATACGGACGAATGACGAGATTCACTCAGTTCGAGCCGACGAGCATGTTTCGATAGCGATGGTCGTACCTTAAACTTTGGATCATGCTCATCAGTACCTGCACCGGTAGTGCACACCCCCTCACCTTAGCTAAAAGCTTTCCATTCCGTGAACTGACTTGCGTGGCAAAACCTTGACCAAAAACCGATAAAACCGCCGTCTACGAGGCAAATACGAGAAATTGTTGAATCGAAACACACGAAACGCAATCTGGCCCCTCCGACGAGACTAGCAGAATCCCTTTTTCTGACCACCGCTTGGTGCAATATAGGGCAACAGGTATCCCTAGAGAGAGAGCGAGAGAGAGAGAGAGGAGAGATAGAGTATTTCATAGTTGTTGCCAGTGAAGAACTGTTCCTGTTGGTTGAAGTTAAACCGTTCATATAATCGCTCCGGTTATTCAAGCACCTGTAGCGAAATCCCAGAGGCCAATCCAGAGCAGAGAGCGATGAAGGAAGGAGCGTGTCTGCAATGCAGAAATTGCTCGAACGCTCTGTGCGTTTGTTTCGCATCTCTTCCCCGGTCATTCGGCCCGAGAAGATCTCGTTTATTGGCCGTCCTTTCGACACTTGTCTACTGTTAGGCTAGAATTCTTCGCGGCCTCCTTCTTGGCGCCACAGGCCCCAAAACACCACAGCCAGCGGCCGACCTTCACTCGATACGCGTTTACTTTGCCATTTGCTAACGATAATGATTAATCAGTGTTCTACGGCCGTTGATCCTCCGATGCCCCCCTACTACTCAATGGATTCTTCGCGTCGGCGGCTGGCGCTCGGCCGTCGGAGCGAGTGAAGGGAAGAAGAAGAAGAATAAAGAATGAGCCAGAGTCGATAAAAAATAAAAACAGTGAGCCCTGAGACGACGCGGGAGGTCGTGTGAATCCCTTCTGTATGCCTCTGCTGTGGGACTTCGGCACGGCGCAGAGAAATGAATATTTTTCAGCTAAATCAACTGACCGCTCTCACCAGCAGCGTGGCCTGAATCGCACTCCCTCTCCCTTCCGCAGCCGGATCGGGGAGAATTGAAGGAAAAGCACAGACGCGCACCAGCTGTTGCTCAGTCACCCTGCTCAGGGTTATCGGAAACTACTTCGCTACGGAAACTGGGGCCATCCGAGCTTCGTTTTGTGCAGCGCCACCGTTCGACTATGACCCCCTCCACGACGCTGAAGCGGATCAGACGTTCGAGGCCATATCGAACACGATGGAATCGGCTGGATAATATTTACTCCCCACGGATGACCTGTCAAAACGGGACGCCATGCGGGGTTATGACGAATCCGACCGAGCTAATAAAGCGACTGAAGGTTTCACCTGCGGATTTCTCAGCGAACCTTTGCCGGGGCGACTTTAGCAAATCAACAGCTTTCGGCTGGAGCAATCTAATGTGGAAATAATTTATTATTATTATTATTAACTCCCTGCTAGCGCCACACTAGCGCCGAATGCGTTCGAGCTATTTGAGTATGAAGTCGACAGCGGAAAATATAGTCGCAAGCGATTCGTTTACAAAACGCGCACTACGTCTGGGAATTCTCACGGGAAACGGAAGCACAGCTGAGGAACGAGCTAAGCTCTATCGGGAGCAACGAATAGGGAACTATTTTTTTTTTGTTCGGAACATCGCATATGCGTGTTTCGACGCCAGATCAGCGGCGTACACAATGCAGATACCTCAACAACAAGAAGCAGGTCTCCGCATTTTGATCTCTGAAGAACTGGAGCACTTCGAGTGCACTTCACCTCATTTTCACCCTTTGGCCCTCATCTACGGCCCTTTCTCGTTTGAGCGTGAGTCCCCCGCCTCAAGTCAACTTCAACTCCGTTTAATGAACATCTTGTGGGGGTTGTGGGGGTGGAAGGCCGCCGAAATGACGCACGCAGCCGGTGTCCTCACTGCGTTTTTCTATCTGCTCTTTTTTTCTGCAGTGGTACGGTGAGCTACACGACTCGGCCACCCAGAGAAATTGGCAGTTGGC
The DNA here is from genome assembly GCA_002081605.1 of Tropilaelaps mercedesae. NCBI lineage: Eukaryota > Metazoa > Arthropoda > Arachnida > Mesostigmata > Laelapidae > Tropilaelaps > Tropilaelaps mercedesae. The sequence goes on from MNPL01019993.1 coordinate 49,907, forward strand.
CCCCGTCGGCTTTGCCGTTTGCCCATAATGCCCCCAATTCTAGGAAGCTTGCCCGGACTCAGACAATTGAAGACCGGATTTGCTATAGTAAAATATGTCAGAAATGGCCTCGGCAATATTTGCCGCCTCGATGCTGCTTTCGGCACTGCGACGAACAGAGGGGTTGGTTGAATGCTTCAAGCGTTTTTATTGCGGAGAATTTTGGAACAAAACTGCTTGAACGGTGTGCGTTAATACACAGTTCCTCTCTCCTATATTTGCCATTTTGTCAGAGTGGACGTGTCTGTGATATTTTTTCGACGTGTCGTCGAAGCGTTGCAAATGTGCCAGTTTTTCGAACAAGCTGCCTTAGTTACTATATTTAGTAACTTACTAGAGACGTTAGCAACCGGCTGAATAAAGTAAGTAATACTGCTTTGTCTGACATCGAGCGACAGCCAGATCGACTTTTGGCAATTTCATGCATCGTTTTGTTCGTTGACTTCGGCTCTAAATTTTCCAAATTTCGTTCTACCCCTCAGATGTTAATGTGATTGCTTTTGTTGTACTCCAGTACTTCAGCTACATGATAACTTGCGGCTTTATGCTCAGCGCATTAAAATTCTCGTCTCATCGTGTGCCCACAAAGGCTTATTTCAACGAGTCTATACGTCCTAAAGCGTTTGTGTACTCCAAAAGAACTCCAAGAAAAACAACTGCAGCATCGCAGTCGATCGTACACTGGTTGGTTTCACGAAATGTCCCTCTCAAGATATTTTTCGCAGGTTAGCGAAAGCCGCACTCTCTTTCTCTCTCCCTCTTTCGCTCTCTAGCACCCTTCCTCTCTCTCTCTGCTTTTCTCATTTGTTACTTTTTCAATTAAGTATCTTACTATTACCGAAGACAAAAAAAAAAACGGACTTTGCCGTCACTTTTTTCCGTTGGCTTCACCATCGGAGCCCATCGGGCGCCTTGTATGTATGGTCGAAGTGAAATGAAAGCCAGTCGCTTCCTACAGATCACTCGAGGTAGGCCGGTTCCCGGATTATCCGAACCTCCGAGGCCTAGAACTCCACCGTTCCCCGCACATTTCCTGACGTTATCCCTTTCACCGGTCCTTCCTCTTCTCTTCCCTCGCGATTCAACATTTCCCTCGTGCGTCCGCAGGGATACGCAACGTCCACCCAGGCCGAGTAACTGGGCGCTCGGGAAGTCTCGTCGACGGACGTCGAAAAAGGACAACTCCTGCTATCCCCTTCGACATCTCCACATCCGGCCTGGAGCAGGGTTCAGGGCTGATCTGAAAACCACCTGTCTCTCGTCCGTTTAAGCCCCCACTCAGCCACATCTACATAGTGTCCATCGTCCTTTACATCGTTACACTGCGATTTTGCTACGCTAACCAACGCACTTAGCCTAACGCCGCGCGACAGGAATAACGAAGTTTACCACACGAGCTTAGACCAACATTGAGCGAGACAGCGGCTCTATAGCCACGAGTTGGTCAACTGCGACGGCCGATGGGGTAGCTAACCAGGGCAAACGGGGGCAAACGCAGCCATCTATGCACACACTATCTGATATCACCGAAACCTTCATGTGCTCATCCCCGAAACCCCCCGAAAAGCTGATCAGCCTTTACCTATATATATATATATATATTCATACATCTATTTTCAAATGTCCATAAGAAAATCGAAACAGATTCACTATGGATTACGTGGCCCATTTCGCGGCGTTTGCATCGCTTGGCCTGGTAGCTGAGTAGCGTGTTCCTGTGTATGTGCGTGTGCTTCACTCGACTGTGAAGTGATGAAGTGTCGGAACATCCAGTGCCTCTTGTTACCGACCTATAGAAAACGCAGTCGCCCGTGTAAACGTCCCAGCCTGTGTGTTTGCGCGCTTATATGCACACATCGTTGTGAATGTGCCTATTATTGTTATTATCGACGGGATATCAAGGGCGCGATGAAGGGGGTATATTCGATTCGGCACGCACCAAATGAAAGCGAGACATCCAACGGACGCATCCCTCGTGTCCGCGTGCGAGTGATTCGTTGAGGAGATTCACGGAAACCGTCTGGCGACAGAGTCTGGCTGGAATAGTGTGGCAGGCGCGCATTTTTCGCTTGCCGACGCTGTAAACCTCAATTGCGTGCGTGGAATGGGAGACGTTTCCGTGGAAGGCCCCAAGGAGAATTTGCGGAAGCATTTTTTTTTGTATATTGGAGCAAAGAATCGCTCAAGTGTCGGCGACTTAGGCTAGGGTATTGGCTGAAAGGAGCATTTGTGCTCGGTTCGGACGGAGATTATGGGAAGATCCATGTTACTCTATAGAACCAGATTCAGATGCTTCAGGTTGTGTGTTCAATTTTGTTTGACTCAGCTATCCATTGTATGTCAACGTCACCTTGAGTAAAAACTAGCCACCAACTTAAACAAGTAAACAACAACAAACAACGAGTAAAAATTAGCGTTTCGTGTATGCGTGCTGAAGGTATACTTGAACGAAACTGTAAAATGTGTTCGGGTATGGTGGTCGTGTTCGTGTTCGTCGTATTCGTTAAACCGATGAAAGACAGAGGCTTTCCACGATCAGAAGACATGTGCTTATTTATTTGTGCAATCTCACTCCAGGGAATGGCCACAATGTATTCCATGGTCGCGTTTCGTTATTATCGATTATGTACACATTAGTGCCAAGGTTATGTGCACAAGTCCATTTGAGATTTCGCCATTCAAGTCTATTTAAAAAGTCTATTTTCTCTAAAAGCAAATCCTTCGTGTCCTCATGGCAGGATTACGTTCCCTGTGACCGTTTCTTACCTGGCCTCTCGTTTTGTCGACCTGACTGGAATACTACAATCCTGGAAGTGGTCTCTCGTGAAACTTCTCCCGCCTCTGTTCGTCTTTCATTTCTCGTACGCTTTTCGCACGCGATGTTTCTTTTCTGGCTGCATAGGCCGACCTTACAGGGGCCCCCTTGCCGGCCCAGACGCTGGTTGTTAGCGGGCCCTCATCCCATCCACTTCAGTCTTCTCGGGTTGTCTACAGGCTGCTTTCTCTTCACCGTCGCTCAGCGACGAAAAGTGTAGACGGCGGGGTAATGCACTGGGACGCGGCTGGAATTCGCCCACGACACCCTTTTCCACCACTTCGCCTTGTGACGTCCTTTAGTTGATGTCCTGCTTCTTGCCTTGTGCCCCTCATTGGCCCTTCATTTCTCTCTCATTCTCTGTTCATTCAGCTTTAGTCGCGACTTCACTGCCTCTCTGAACGAAAAAGAGCAGCCAAAAGGTCTGCGGTGTGTCGGAGTTCCTCAAGGTTTTTGCTTGTCACTCGGCCAGGTGGCCGTTACTCCGGTCCTGTTCTGGAAGCCCAGGTTTCAGAGCACAAAGATCAGGCGTTGGGACACGCGAAAAGCATCAACTTATTCCTATAGCAGCCGCTTTGACAAGGAAACGTTTAGAGAACGTAAAGTTCGTCCACTTTAACTCGACGTCCTCAATGACCTTGTCCGTTTCTGCTTCCGTAGGATCCTTGGCAGACACCGCCAACTAGTCGTGCCTAAAGCGAACGCCGCGGGAAGTGATGCATAACATTGGTTTTTGGGGTTTTTCGTTACTGAGTCGCGATGGATTCAGCCATCCAGCGAGGAACGAAGCATCACTTCGAATAGCTGGCGCCACGGAGTCCATCTTTACCGAGCTTGTTCGTATGCTCAGCGTTGGGAAGAAAATAACGGGAACTAATGTCGTGTCATAGCACGTGTGATGGCGTGGATAAAAACAATATTATTTTTCCACTTGAAACTGTTAAACAATGTTCTGCAGTTTCGTATAATGAGACACATACGTGAAGACGCATGCCGACTGCGAAGAAAAATCAGGAACGTGCGCCACGAGACCTCGCCTTATAGGAAAATATGTCCGAAATAACAAAACGCTTCGCCGACACGGCGCTGCTTTTTCGAGGTAAACGGTGCGACGCGTCCCAAAACGCTGCTCAAACCCGATCAAAATTTAATATTTGTATTTTGTCACCTGCTCGATTTTGAATAGCGTCTCTTCAGGCCAGAAGCGGCTAGGCTTGGCTAGAAATGTCGTCAGGCCAAATATGAACGGAGTGTCATCGTGAAGACTCCTCGCACGATCCTCATTGGAGAAGGCAACTACTACGCCTAATGCCGTACCGAAATACCCGGTCAAAACGGTAGACGTTTTGAATTTATTTGAAGTAAGTTTGAAATGAAACACCAAGGGCTTGAAGAAGTATGAACTTCATCTTCATGCGATGAAGGAGCTTTTCCGGCCGCGCGAAGACTGTCTACGTGGCAGACGACGGACGGATATCTACGTCCGAAAAAAACACGTCCTCCCCATCCTGCGAGTGGTCCCTTTTCACGCATCGCATTGTAGACTCCTTCATGTCGGCAGACCTGTCCAGGACGTCAGCTGAGAGGAATTGGATGAGGGCCATCATTCTGGCGTTCGCAGTTAGACAGTTCAGCGATCATCAGTTTGTCACCTTCCAGACGCAAGATTGATTTGTTGCGGTGACTTGGCCTTTATTCCTCTGCCTCTGGGGAGAAGGGAAACGGTAAGACCTAAGTAAGGTTAAACGAAATGGTCAAGACGCCTTCAACAGTAACGAAGTCGCTGGCTTTTCAACAGAAGTGGGAACGAGGTGGTCCCTGCAGTTGATTTGCTTTGCCACATATGGCATAACTGGTGTAGTTTAGCTAAATCTAGCCGTTTATCTAGATCCGATACTTGGAAGCATAATTTCGATTCGATGGTTTGTTCCCGAGCAGAACTAGTAGATATTCGATTCGCTTACTCGATCCGAGAATAAAGCCAATTGGACGGGGTCACAGTTTGAAATATGTCCAGCGATGAATCTAGTGAGTGTAGCACTCTAATGACTCTGGATGTCCAGTGCCAAAGAGTCTTATGTATTCGCTGCTAATTGTTTCTAGGAACTTGTTTCGGATCACAACGCTCTTTAACTAGCCATTATTTCGCGCAGTCATTTCAACCATTTTCTCTTCCCTATTCCGAGCAGCTGCTTCGTCGTTTTTCGCTTCGTCGGCGGCGGCGGCCAGACTTCCATACGACACCCGCGACTGTCGTCCGTCTTGATAATAATCGCCAGCGCTGCAAGAAGACCTGAGGGGAGGGGAGAAGGAAGATACGATAATAAAATACGGGGGTCAGAGAAGACAACGCCTACGATAGGAGGTCTCTCCTGGGTTCGGCTGGTTTTCCTGTTGTCCTCGAAGCTTCCTTCCTCCTGATGCCGTGAATACATCAACGAGTCGCCTGTCCTGTGGCGTAGGCCCATTACGTTCCTCGACTATTCTTGGTAGAATAGCCGCAGCCACGTCACCGAACGTCCGATGGGTCGCCGGTTTGCCATCCTGGGGGCCTGGCCCCATGCAGCTTCTGTTTTAAAACGACAGATCCGCACAGATGCACAGGCTGGACGTCGGTGGCCAAAATTAGAATGCCCAATTATAGTCCATGCGACTGGGTTCGGTTAGACGTCGCGCCGTCTACGTCGCATTGCACCGACCACCCAACAAAGACAGCCGCAGGTGAATCGACAAGATTCGTTTGTCCTGTTTGTAAAAACGGGGGATGTCCTACGACAGCATTTCGTCGTAAACTGTGGGTCATTAAAGATGCGTTTCTGGCATTAAACACCACCAGCGTTCGTGCGATTCAGGGGGGGGTTTGGCGAATAAGCGGCTTGGCGCTATTTCGCGAGCCCCGGGGACGCGTGCCGGCCAATTGGGAATTGACGGCTCGCGACCTAAACGGAATCGTCATATCAACGCAGATCTTCGCTGAGGGAACTTTTGTGCAAGAGGCGTTTGCTTTTCTGCACGTAACCTGTTCCAATTGGCAAATCGGGGCTCGCAGCGGCACAACATGGCCGCATGTTACCGATGAAAGGTGTCAAATCGAGACGAAGTGATTGTTCGTTCTTGAATTTCTGTTTGTCCTCGCATCGGGTTGCAAAATGTGTGTCATTCGGTTAACTACGGCTGCCCCTTGCCATCGCGATCGTGGCCGCAGACGCCCGAGCCGTCGGTCATGGACGACAACTGGTCTATCCGAGATATCTATCGTTAATGAAGTCTGGTCATCTACAGATCCGACAAGGCAGATCATCATCGGCTTATTTCTCCAGTCCTCATGCCTCAGGCGCTCCGCCACTACGTCTTCCTCGAAGAAGAAAAGTGCTTGTTCGCTCCCAGTGTGGAGTTCCTCGGGGGTGCGGGGAGCTCCCGTGCCCGATCCCGGACCGACTGGCGTTCTTCTGGCGACGCTCGAGTCTTCAGCGTTCCGTCTTTTCGCTACGCGTGCGTCTGTCCTCATGTGAGTTCTCTGGGCCGTGGCGTACGTCCACGGTGGTGTCCGGGCTTTGCGTTGCCAGCCAAGGTAGTGAGTCTTCGCAGCGTCTTCACGGCGGACCGTCCCGTCGCCATCCTGCCAGCGAGAGACGTTGGTAGCTTTGCTTCTGTCCGCGATGCCGTGGCGTAGTCCTGCGTCCAAACGAGCTCTTCCAATTAAGTCCCGCTGCCCGGCGAACGATGAATCTGCCAGGGACATTAAACGCAGCACACGCCTGATACCGTCTACCGATACGCGCTTCGCCTGGCACACGAACCCCTCGCAGTGCCGACGGGACGACGCAGTTCTGTCGTCGAGACGGGTGTTTCTCTCCTCCACGGGCAACTTCCCTTCTTCAAGAGCATCTCTTCCTGATTGCGCCGCTGCAGGCCCACGTTAGCACGCGCAGCACCCCCCCCCCCCCCCCCCCCCCC
>MNPL01019993.1:57346-67606 GCA_002081605.1 Tropilaelaps mercedesae
GAGTAGCAGAAATGAACACCCCGGGCGCCCGAGCTGGGCCTGCTCATCTCCTCTTGTCTACGCGGATCCTACGGGAACGAGTGCGCATAATCACCACGTTACCGTCGGTGCCGATTTAGTGTTGAGTCGATGCTCATTGCGAATCAACGTGTGGAGGACTCGTCAATAGACGACTATGGCTTAAGCCGTAATTGTACATCGGTGGTGGTTATGGGGGCTAAACAAAAACCCAGAACACAGCTGCGTATACATTCATGTGATTCGTATACTGAGTGAGTATCCCTATGAGCGCTATGTTTATTGACGTTCAATAGCGAGCAACGAGCGTGCCAATTTGTTGTTAGTGGTATATAATTAACTGCGACGGTAGTCGGTCGTTGTGTGGCGATCTACGACGAGATGTCAACGAAAATTTCGTTCAGGGGAGTTCGGGGGTGTGTTGGTCTTAATTTGCCTCCGATTCGACAGGCTCTAAACTGGAAATCGGTTCTCCATCGTGGTAAATATGAACCATGGATGTGCATTGTTTATTCGTCGTTCGGCATTCGATGGTCGGGGAATAGTGCGGAAGGCGGAAACTCGCACCCGATTTTTCCTGATCGAGACTTGCCCTCGACGGTGGGACGATACTATTCGACTCAACATTCTACTGCCCGAAAAGTGATATTCCTCAGGGGTTTTTTGCCCCCAGCTTCCTTTAAAGTTGGTTTTTCGAGCTGGCCTTGATCACGTACCTACGAAACGGAGAAAAATGATGCTCACCTTTGCTCACCAGGAACCGCGTCCAGCTGTTCTGAGGAGTCGAATCTGCTCAACTTTCGCGTCTAAGCGTTGTCAGATATTGAAAATTGGCGTTTTTTTTTTCGCATTTTTTTCGCCCGAGTTTCGTACCGGACAATGAGTAACATGGAAAAAACCCTGGCATGTTTTTCTGTTTGTAAAGTCCAACCGAACCTCACATGGATAGCCGAGCCGCCGACGTGGCACGGGCCGAACCACCTTAACCGAATCGCTTCGGTTTCGTTCAGGCTACGGCTGCTCCGGCCCTCCGATCTGAGTTTTCCGAAAGTGGAGCCCGGCACACATCGGCAGGCGGTCGGGTGCGTAGTTTTCAGAGCGCATTTGCTACTCAGAAGTAACATGACGCATGGATATAGCTAACTCAAAACGAAAAATAGATGTGGCAGGTTGTTACTGTTTCATGACGTCAATTTCCCGGACCTAGCGCTCGGAGTCATCACGCCATCCCATCAGCCAGACAGATGGCTTCTTCAGATTATCAGAGGCTGTCTGACGTTGGGTGTTGGGACGTTTTCGAAATTTCGGCACGGGAAACATTTACGGACATCTGCGATCCTGCCCTATGAACAGTGGCTGAGAAATGTGCGTATCCACACGATGACATTCGATGCACGATATGTTCGCTATTGTCGAAGTCAGCCTTATTTCCAGCTGCTACCGCTGCTGCTGCTGCTGATGCTGCTGATGCTGTTGCTGCTGCTGCCGGCGCTTCTGATGCTGCTGCCGCTGCTGCTGATGCTGCTGCCGCTGCTGCTGGACCTGTCAGGGTGTCGGGGTGCTGGCGCGGCGTTCTGGGTTGAGCGTTGCATTGGTTGCGTTGGACTCATCTGACGCATTTTTGCTATTGCTACACGGATTAGCCAGTCGTTTGTTGTTGTCATCATCCGTTCGTTGAGTGAAGTCATCGAATTCTCTTCGAGACTCACTTGTAAACCTCGTCGCGGCCACATGTGTCGCAACGGGTTGTCCATATGAACAGTTTCGACTGTTTCGAACGGGTTCAGCGACATAGAATCAGGCCCCGTTCCGCCAAGACCGCCCCGCAATGCAGATGAAATGCGGCCATGAATTGGGCTGGCAAAAAAACGCAAAAAGTAATTCCTCGCCAAATGTTGCAGACGTCTTATAAACGGTTATCATTATGGACTTTTAATGCTGTGGCCTTGACGCGCATCGAACGCTTAACGTTGGCGAGCAGTTCGAAGTCGAAACGCGAAGCCATACGCGAAGCTGTAGCTCCATAGTTACCATTGGATAGCGACGTCAGCTCAGATGTTCCGGAAATCGGCTGTCGTTTATTTACTCGTCTTTAGAGTGTCGTCGCCGAAGTCAGAGTGGCGCCGATCGCCGAATTCGTCCGCTCAAACCTTCGGAGCGTTCATCGGAATCTCCTGATAGGTGCGGCACTGTTTGCACTACCTAACTTTTTCATTACTTCATGAAGCCGTGTCCCCCATTTCTTGTGGCTTTGTGCTTTTTCCAAGCCGGTAATGAGAACTAAGGCCGAGCTTACTCGCCACGAAGCTATGGCGTCTCCCGGCGTCACTCCATCGCACCCCCGGGCAAGGAGGACTTTCGGTGTTTCGCGTAACGGCCGGTGACGTGGCGGTCGGCCGTGAAAGAAAAGCCTCCGACTACGGTGAAGGAAGGGGCGACATAACCCTCATCAACCTCCACCGGACGGATGGAACAACGTCGATGACCATGTCGAGCTCAAAGCCAGCGAAGTCGCACGGGTCGTAGGCGAGGAACTGTAACGGAGAGGTTCTGAAAGGCGTCATAGGACACTGACCCTAGGTTAGGTCAGGACGACCGCGACAAGACCCCGCGCGGCTCGGCCAGCCGAGGCGAACCTCGAACGAGGAACGAACTACGACGTTAAAGCAGTCGCTTAGGGGGGCCGACCGACCTGCCTTCAGACAATTCAGACGAACATCATGAGTGAAGCTAGAGAGATTCATGATTGGTTCGACGGAGTCGTCGTTTTCTGCCCGGAGTGGTAGACGGAGGCGGCGGCGCGATTCTCTCTACCGACACGCAACGGGGGAAAAAAAAAACACTGGAGATGTATTCGGCCTTTCTCGTCGTTCTACTCGGTTTTAGTTCGTGGATAGCCGGTTTCGGACTCCATTGGTGAAAGAGATTGCACCGGTCTGGCCGGGGTAGAACGAGACTTGTGGATGTCTGGCCCAACCGTGGCGTACAACGCTAAGATCTTCCAATCTTTCAGAGTTCCACTGGTGGTGCACTCGAAGACAATGCCTGCCGTTGCGGCCATTGTTACGACACCGGAAAACGACCCGTCGCCGAGCCACACTGGCTACTACGAGACAAATAGGAGGAGGAGGAGGAGGAGGAGGAGGGGGTCACTTTGCGGAGCAGCGAGAACCGTGTCTAGGCCAGCAGGACAGGCGGGCGAGAGCCAAGAAACGCGGACACGAGAAGGACATCGTCACATGGAGCCAGATGATAATAACATGATCGGTTTTGTATAGTGAGGGGCACACGGGGACGCGGTTGAGGGTGACAAGCGAAGTGCTCGGTGAGGTGGAAGCGCACAGGAGAACGGCGCGAAACTCAACGAAAAAAGGCGGCCGACACACGCTCCGGATGGCTTTGTCGTCTAGAACGGGTGTCACTACGGAAAATACACCGAATCGCACGAGTGGTCCTCACGAGGAGACTCACCGGCTGCTCGCTCATGTCTTATTGATGTAGATACAGAATCATTGAAAATTCGCGTCGGAATAATATATATATATATATATATATATATATGCCTGGTGAGTGGTCACCCACTAAGAGTTCTACATACACCTCAAAGGTGTTTGTTGGGCCTATTCTACCGTCGACGAATTCTCGCAGAGTTCGTTCATCATTAGACGGTCGTAACGCGTCCTCAGAAACGCTGAGCGTCTGCGCTGGGCTACCATCGAACACAAAATATGTGAGCAGCGTAACTAACACAAGGAAACAGCTGTCGTCGTCGCCATCGTCGCTGAAGCTGGATGAAGACAAGGATATTCTTCGACGATTTGTTTGCCTGCGTAGGGCAACATGGCGATAGGAGTGGAAAGGGGTTGCGGTTGAGGGGTGACCTGAAGTGATCGACAACGCAGATGGATCAGAACTCACTTAGAAAAGCACAACCGAACAACGCAGCAGCGGGAAAACGGCCTGCGACAATCGCGCGGGCGCCGGTGCTGGTGGCGGCGGCGGCCGCGATAGACATGGGAAAGACATTCGGACGCGCGGGGGGACAATTTCGATTATCAGCGCAGCCGCCGCTGCGCGTCGGATGAAGATGGCGGCCAATGATGAACAACGCGGACGGGTACTGCTGAAATCGGGCCCTAGTCCAAACGTGGGACGTGGGCCGACGTAGACCCGGGGGAGATAAAATCATCACAGGATCAATAGGAGGGTTTTTTTTTTTATTAAGGGGCAGAGAGATGGAGAATGAGGAGAAAGACGTGGCGAGTCTGCCCGGTCTGTACCCCCCTTGCCTTCGCACGCGAGAGAGCGAGTGCAGAGGAAAACGCGACGCTGAGAGCGGTCCACAGGGACTAGAGCTCACCGCAGAGTCCCCGGCGGTCGTGATGTCCCTAAAAATGCCTCCGTAGCTAATGCCCCCGCGTCCCGTCGACCGCCTGCCCCTCTGGGTTAACCGCATCTTGATGAAACAGGTAAAACGAATGTGTCGTCTCTCCTTATGCCTTCGTCCCCCACTTCAAATTGAAGTCGGCCTGTCGAACTCGCTACAATGGAACCGGCCGGGTGGGTAGCGATAAACCACGGCGACGAAACGAACGAACGCACGAGAACTGGGGGCCCAGAGGGGTCGGGTTTTGCCTGTACATTAACCAGCCGATTACTGCGGCTCAGACCGCGTTCGCCGATAGGAACTTGCCAGCCACACTGAAGTGGTTGTCTAATTTACATCGAATACGGTTTAGAGAAGGATTAGAGAAGGTCCAGAGTTCGCGGTCGCCTCACGTCTAGGAAACCACGAAGAGATGACAGAGAACTAATTGGGAATTGCTTGGGCAAAACGGAATAATGGTGACAAAATGACGCACATTCGTGTGATGATGCAATGCGAACTTTCCTAGCACGAACTGGAAATAACTTAAGGACACACGAGCTACGGATGGACGTCGAAAGGACGCTTCGATTTATCGCGCGCGGGTCGGCGGTTGACACCGAGAAACGCAGCTGGAAAAACTGCATCATAGTAATTTCGGCCGGAAAACAAATGGGTTACGTCTAGCTGGGTCTGGTGTATCTGGTGGATCTAATTTGCTCAGTGGTTTCTACTTTTCTGAACGTAGTCCTCTGCCACCAGAGTGCCTAAGACCTGTTCGTCCCAGCTGACTGATTTGAAACAGGCCCAGTTTTCCGTATGACCTTCAGTTACCTAGCAGGCAATGCGCGTCCTTTGACAACTAGAGAATAGCCTTCGGGCAGATGCGCATGTAGCAATTAATCGTGTTTCACTAACAATAATAGTGTAGATAATTGTAGACGTCCGTAGTAGTCTCATCTACCGCTATGTCAATCGCACACAGAACGTCGAAGGGCTAACGAGAACTCGCACACCTTCGGCGTCGCAAGTGTACTTTTATAGTAGTCCTTTCTGCACGTAGACGCATTGTCACGCGTATATCCACGCTTCGATGTGATATCGTCAGGGTGTCAGCGATTATTTAGCAGTTGAACAAATTACCGAATAATCGCACTTTCCGTGCAATAAACACTACTCAAATACGGACGACGACTCAGCGCAGTGAGTGCGCTCAGTGCAGTTCGTATTCAATCTCAGCCTGCCAGGCCCAGGTCGTCTTTTCGAATTGTCACCGCTGGTCCTGCAGTGCAGCTGACTTACAGGCGGCTCTACAGTGACCTAGTGGAGTGCTAGAGAGTGTAGGGCCGGTAGAGAATAAGTCAAAAAAAGACCGAGCGAGGGGCTTTAGTGATAAAAGGGGGCATGTCCACACGCACACGGGAGGGTATCCACTCGAATAGAATTTGCCACCTTCGTCGACGATGGCGAGCTTCACGTGGCCCGTGGACCACTCGAGAGGACCTCTCCGGGGTGGATTCCTTCTCGTTAGCGCTTCTCCTTTACCACTTCGCCACACTACGTTCCACCGACGGCGTCGCAACTCCTGCCGATTCGGCCTTCTCGACGTCCTCGTCCGGCTGCGCCGTGCACCGCGCCGGCGATGTGTCCTGCCAGGACTTCTTAGCTCGGCCCAGCTTTGCAATGCCGCTGTCTCTCGTTCTCTCATTCGCACGTAGACGCTTTCTCTCTTTGCACAAACCTCGTTGGTATTCGAGGTCTGTGGCGGCTTCTTCCTGCGAGCTACGTCGACTCCTCTGGTGGCAGGCAACGCTTCCCGGCGGACGCCATGAGAACGAGACGAGATGGAGACGAGATCCACTAGAAGATCGGTCCCACTGTTCCACGCACACATCCTATCCGTAGGCAGACGTCGAAAACCCCCTAAACCCCATACACAGAGCCGCACTTGGCCATCGACACTTATACGAACACACATGTGCGTATATAGTAGTGAACAATGTTATTCATGACACCTCGTCCGGGTTCGTTGCCTTGGATCTCTATCTCACTATCGATGGTCCCCTTCGATTGGACCCCTCGCTCATGTCCGCTGCGAGGCTCCTTCTAGGCTCGGCCTCCGTGCGGCTTCTGAATGCATTCGAAGACGGCACCAGAGGCAAACGTAAACGTCTGCCGTCCTCTGGAACGGTTGTTAAGAATCTCGTTGAGTGCTCGATCCATTGTAACCGTCACCGTCGTAGTAACGAAAGCCGCCCGTCTTATAGAAGTCGTCCTCGGGCGGCCAAATCGTGCCTGCCCGATCTAGATCCGACAGTCGACGACGAGTGGCGACGGACGACGCGTCGGAACAAACACGCGAATCAAAAACAGTGTGAACAAGTTTATGTGTAAAGCAGCGGTCACAGGAGTCACCATCCTAAATCGCAATCGGTCACGCAACACTGTCACGCGGAAACGACAACTAAAAGCGAACGTCGTTGCTCTTGTTTATTAGTTGCTAATAAACAACCTCCCATCGAAGCATCATCAAATAAAACATCATATATATATATATAATCGTTACTTGATAATAAGTTCCTGGCTTGAAGCAATGCTAATAATTCGCGTTCTCCGAACGCGAATTCGGTTTCGAATAATTAATTATGATTATTTTACACGTCTCACGATAATCTTGCGAAATTTATTTACTATCACTTAGATATGATTTCAACAAAAAAGAAAAGAATCGTTACTAGTCTTCAACCTCAAGATCATTTGTTCGATTTCTGTTCAGACAAATACGTCGCCCATTATTAGATGAGACGGTTCGATGAGACGTATGTTCATGCACTTCCAGCACAACGGTCCTGAAGGCGAGGCCTTCTTCAGGCCGAGAGAGGCCAAACTGGTTCAATCTGAAGTGAATGGCCCATTTACGCTGGGTCTTATTCGTCGTCGTAGTGCGTCGCGTCGCGACGACCTGTGTGCGGTCGTCGGACTCGTGCAGATTCCGTCCGTGTCACCTTCACTATTCGGTCGTCGGCCTTCCGAGTTCTAAAGCGATCCCCTCGGATTTCGTCGTTCGGCGCCCCCACCACTCGTGGCCACCGCCTCGAGCGGCCACCGCCTCGAACGGCCACCGCCTCGAGCGGCCATCCACCACTCAGTCGTCTTGCGGCCTTGCGATCACCGCAAAGATTTTGTCTTGCAAAGTGACCAGGATTCGATTTGACCTAACTCGGCCGGAAGGAACGTCAAAGTTCGTGGATTTTTGAAATCGAAGAAGTTGTGGTTGTGACAGAAACGAATATCGTCGCCTGACACGAAGTGGAAACGCGTCTGGGACTGGTACCTGATGAAGCTCGAAACCGGCCGGAAGACATTCAGACCGATGGTCCGATGTATTCCTCACGACCTCAAATAGGAGAGAGTGGAACGGAGTCCTTTGTCACAATTCTCTTGTTTTTTTCGATTTTCTATGCTTTGTTTTTGAGCCTGTCAGGTGATACGTTTCGCAGCAGCTAATTCTGCTGCGAGAAACGCAACTGCCTGTTCAGTGGCTGCCGACGTGAACGTCGCGTCCTCCTCCTCCTCCTCCTCCTCCTCCTTGACCCTCGATGAGTGAAGGTCCGCGACGAGACCCCCTCGTCTTAGCCATGACTCAAAGCCAAACAGCGACGGCTGGACCCCGCGGTGAAGGACACATGGCCAAAAGATGATATCCGGGACGTGAGCGGAGTACCGATGTCGACGACATAGCCGAGAACCGCGTAGACGTCGCAGACGCCGGCCGCGCAGCGTACAAGCGCCAGCCGGGGGCGCCAGCCAGGGGCGCCAGCCGGGGGCGCCACAAGATAATGCATGGGGGCGCTAAGGGAGCGATCGAAGCAGCAGCGCTACCTCATTCCCGCCGTAGGGCGGCTAAGGGGCATTAGGTAGGCGAGTAGGCGGGGGAGTGTAGGAGCGTAGGGGGAAGGCCTGTGTGAAGATCGAGCTCCGGGGGTTACGGTAGACAGGGGTGGAAGGAGGCGGGGGCCATAGCGGTGGCCCGCGCCTTCGCCGAAGACTGCGATTGCCTTTGTACGGCTTCGTGCGGTTTCGTGTCTGTTTTCTGTATTCCGGAGACTGAGACGCCGACGACGCTGCTGCGGTCGACGGCGCCAACGTCGCCATTTTTTGACTAATAGCGTTGTTGTCGTTGCCGCAAAGCGAACAACGAGTGAGTGGCTGGGGTCAGGACACGACGGGGAACAATGGGGGTTGACTATGAGGTTAGGGTTGCGGGGTAGGGTGTTAAAATAGGGTTAAGGTTGTTTTTGTTGTTAGCGGCATAACAGCCAACATTTGCCTTTTTAAGGCTATCGGCCTGCGTTCGAGCAGGAGGGCAAACGAACGAGGACGATCCTTTGCGGGTGGCCACTGTTTGATTCTGAGAGGGCCAGGCCGCCGTAGGCCCGCGAACGAAGGCTCTCCGAGGTTGTCTTGCGTGTCTCGCAGGTCATCTGTCGGCGAGGTAGGATTTGCGCTAAAAGATTGCTGCCACACCGGTACAAAGTCACCCCGAAGGGGGGGCCTAAAGCCTATCCCCCCGCAACTTGGTATAGCAATTGCTTACAGAGGGGGGCATCAGCTAAGAGGTGAGTACAGCGCGTCGCTGACCTACATCTGTCTGCGGAGGAGGCTTCGGCCGAAACCCCCATAACCTATGAGTATCTATCTGTAAGTGTTAGGCGGAGGATGCACAGAAATGCTCGCGACATCAATTCCCTAACGTAGTTGCTAAAAAATTGTACTTTAGTGAGGGAATGCTTCAAGTACTTAGTCAAATCGAAAAAGGCGTCTGGCGTATCTTCCATACGACGCTCAGAACGTGACGTGAAGCGTTCATGTGGGGGGCGACGAGGGTGTGGCAACGGTTGAAGACCGCGGCGGCGGGGGGTGCATTCGTCTTCAGCTCGAGTAGTAGAGAATGTCTCGATTTTTCGAGACGAATTTCTGGCAAATGTTCGCATTTCCCGTTAGTGCGACGTCCACAGATGGCCGATACGACTCGACAAAATGAAACATAGATGGCCCATTAATGTACTAGACGTCTCCATGACAATCGGGACGCGGAAAAAGCCGCCCCAGAAAGCGTCATGAATTGTACGATCACGAAACGCCAGCCGGGTCAGACTGATCAGAGCGA
Source organism: Tropilaelaps mercedesae (assembly GCA_002081605.1). Taxonomy (NCBI): domain Eukaryota; kingdom Metazoa; phylum Arthropoda; class Arachnida; order Mesostigmata; family Laelapidae; genus Tropilaelaps; species Tropilaelaps mercedesae. The sequence continues at coordinate 66,901 of MNPL01019993.1, forward strand.
ACCTGGTGAAAATGAAAGTCTCTGACAGTTTGTCGGCTCGATTTGGATTATTGTGTCTGATGCAGAAGCGTGATTAATGGAACGACGAAGAGGAATTCCTGACGAAGTCACCCCTGGCCGGCCGGGAACACGGCATTCGGAATGCGAAGTGTGCAAACATAATCAACGGGAACGTTTATCATGTCCATAATGAATAAGGCCGACTAAGCGGTGCTGTTGCTACAAACAGAAGCTACCTTTCCCCTAGACGAAGCAGGCCAAACATCGCTTCCAGAAAGACCGGGCCTTTGGCGACAGTACCGAACATGTTCGGCTCAGAAAAATCATTGTGAACGATGCACAACCATGAAATTGGCCAATGCAAACTATTTGCCGAAGCAAAGATTAGACGTAGTTCTCTACCTCAGTATTGTAAAAGGTTGAATGAAGTAAATGAAGCGCCGACAACCAACGGTTATCCAATGTGAACGCAAAACTCACGAGGAAGTTTAATAACACAGGGTGGCCAGTGTGAACGCGGAACCTCTGAGGAAGTTTCCTCAACCCCGTTTCGGTTATGGACACCACAGGTGATGATTATTTCGAGAATGTAATAAAAATGATTCTTCTAGATCGTCTGACATAAACATAACACATACAAAAATTATAGCACCTCAACCTCTTCTTGTACCAATCTGCTATATATATATATATATATATATATATA
>MNPL01019993.1:68180-86930 GCA_002081605.1 Tropilaelaps mercedesae
CACTAATAATAATAACAACAACGCTGTCTGTATGTACTGATGTGAATATCGGTCCTATCGATGATGGCGAGCAGTTCGACTGACTGAGGAACATCTTGGGAGTAAAGCAAACCCCGAAAATAGCGCGTCTCAGAGAAATTGGACGACATATCGATGTGACACGAAATACGTGAACAGCTGTGACGGCAACTTTGAACATTCCATGTTGTTGCGCGGACATTTTGAAAACATTCACTTCCAGAACGCCACTACAAATACACTGCCCCTGCGGGGCAAATACAGTGTACATACGTATATATATATATATGGTGCAACGACACCGAAATAAATGAAAATTATTCGTCTTGCGGTGTGAACATGTTGCTACTCCTTTCCACTTTCCACACTCATTGAAAAATAACACCAAATCAATTTCAAACCACGGCCTGACCCCGTAATTAGCGGTTTCAATAAGTCTCATAAAATTCCTTCGGGAAATTCCTTCATTCGTGATGCCTGCTCTTCATGGCATACTTCACTTGAAACTTCACTGAAAACTGTTTAGCCTCGCATACCTCAGCTGTAAGTGGCTTACGTGTTCCTCTGTTTGTTTCGCAGTATTCTTCACAAAAAACGTTTTTCTAGTAAATTGTCGTACAGTTAACTGCTCACAGCGCGTGTGAGTAGTTAGCGCCTGTCACTTGTTCCTGCATTTCATTTTTCGGCCAACTTAGTCGTTCTTTCATTAGATTCGAGTCCTGCGTCCTGTTCCTGGTTGCGAAGAAGGCGTCGAAGCGTCTTTCCAAAATATGTCGAGCAATATCAGAGAGACGATGGAGGTGCCGGCAGCAAAAAAGGACGTCGGGAAGATGTTTTTAGTGACCTGCTTACAGTACACGACGCTCAGGCGTTTATATGAAATCGATCATTTTCCGTCAACTAACTCATACGCCATATTCGTATGAACACATAACAATCAAACAAACAAATGCAAATCAACCTCGTGTAGATAACCTTGACGACGTAAATTGTTGCGAACATTTTATAGCGTTCATAGTTGCTTCGAGTCGGCGTTGGTCGTGCCTTGCACAGTCTCCCTTTTAGGTAGTTACGTGCGGCCGTATCCGGAAACATTTATTTGCTGAAACAAAGTTTAATAGAGTCGACGTAAATTGCTCGACGAAACACCCCCCTGAGTCGTGGGGTTACTAGGCCGGCGCCGCATGTGTGCTGCTACTGTCACAGAGACGTCGCAGGCCACGACGGCCATAGCAACAGACGTCGATGGCAAAAGCAGATCAACTGAATGCTGGTCGCTTTCCATTACGACCGCCGTTACGGTCCAGCGGTCAAAGCAACGCTTCGTCGCCGAGTTGAATAACTTCTAGATGGCAGGCCATGTATTTATTTCTAGACCGGTTGTGTTTCTGGTCCGGCCTGCAGGCCACGCGAAGACATCGCCCGTCAGGTGTCCTGCACGGGTGTGTCCGTTGCGTCTTCAGCATTCGGACGCGTCACAAACTAAATCCGCGGGGTCAGTCACGCACGGGGAGAAAGCTCGGGAGGAAACTTTTTTCCTAGTGTTTCCCAAGTGTTTTTTCCTAGTTTTTCCTAGTATGCAGTTGAAGCCGAACAACGAAGACGATTTCATAAACGGTTCGCGTAGTTGTTAATTCGAGGTCCGGCTGGTGTCCTGCATCGGGCAGGCCCCTCTAAGGGGTAACTAGGCCTGCGGGTCTCGACATTGATCCGTCCGTTATTGGTAACTTGACGTAAAAAGACATTACCTTACTTAAGTTCGCTAGACGTTAGAAAACGTTCTGGCTATTTCGTGGCATGAGAAGTTCGTCAACTTACGTTACTCGGTCGTGTCGTTTAACGTGAGAATTGTGAAAATATCCTCTTGTAGGGATGCTCAGTAAAAGAAAGGCCATCCGAAATCGTTGGATGACAGCGCACGCGAGAGTGAAGACTGACATGGGCGCACCCCCCAAATGAGCACCTCGCAATGGTGAAACGCCAAAATAGGAGAGAAACCTCGAGCGGAGATTTTTCAAGGACTAGGCCGGAGTTCATTTAAATGGCCGGCGAAGACATGAGTTCGTGTCCTACGACGCGTCGTACTCACGTCATGAGGTCAACTGCTGCGAATCGCAGTGACATAACGCGCGCCTCTCTCGCAGGCTTCCTTGAAGGCTGCAAAAAAACACAAAAAAAACAAACCCTATTCTGTCAGCTGCAGGACGGCGTTCGCCATCAGTGAATAGATGTTACGGTAATTAAGTGGCCTTTCCATAATTTGACCTTTCCTTCAGAACGTCTTAGGCCACCGCACCGAACCGCCATCGGCCTGCGGCGGCCTCTAAGTGGATGTCGACGCGGGGGTTCAGGCCGCGCCAGGAAAGCTCGGCGAATGTACGGGAGGCAATGGCTGGTTAATTTAAAAGCAAAATTTACTCACTCAGTAGCGAATGTCTCCGCGTGGAAATGTAAGAAGCGGGGCATTTGATTGTCGCCGGTGGGGGGGCAGGCGGTCGACTCCACTATATCCGTCCCACTTCATTCTCGGTGCCGTTCACTTCCCGTGTCGCTCCAGGAGAGGGGGAAAAGTGGGGCATTTATTCGGAGCGTTGGCTGAGCCGGAAGAGCGGCGGCATAAAGTTGGGTCCGGTTTCCGTAGCTCGCTATAATCGCCTGGCAACGGACGAGCGACACACAGCGAAGAAGCGCGAGGTTTGCTCGGGTAAAAGTCTAAAGGACCGAGAGACCGACGGTTAACCGACGGAGACGTGACCGTTGCTCCGGGCAAAACTTAACTCTCAGTCTACTCGACGTTCGAGCGAATCTTCGAGCGAGTCTCTAGGTTCGCATAGAAAACGTCCCCCATTCCGCATCCGCTGTTTGTCATGGCCGTGCCATAAATGACGACGCTCTATGAGGTAGACAATTGTGGACAACGAGGCCATGGAACTGCCACTATCGATAGGGAAATACAGGGGAAAAATAATCCGAACGTAGTCCTGCATTGCGGAGATGCTCCGCATCGACTGGAAAAGGTACTTTTCCACCGTTTCACGAGGGCAGTTAACATCTGTAGAGTGGGTCACACCGCAATGACCTTCACAATTCCCCGCGTCTTCCTGCCACCTTCCTATGGCGGAGGACGACCTAGATTTTTAGGCAGTGTATTAATTAGTTAATTAATTGCCAAAACCCCGTCAACAATTTTTGGTGAAATTTCGCCTTGCATTTCGCCGTGAACGCATAATCGAAACCCAGTTCTACGTTCACGGCGGCCGCTGAGAGTAAATAAGCCAAAGAGACGTCCCGACATCATCCCCTCTCTCTTGGCCGTAAGCGAGGTGGCCAATGCAATGGGGTATAATCATATTTTATTGGCGAGTCGGCCATTCTGCTGCTACCATTGACCAGGCTGGCCTGCCGCCATCCCAAGGCTACTCGGCTGTCCTTCGCAATGCCTTCAAGGCCTATTCTTATGACTGCTTAGGACAGCCCCAAGGCCAACAGCCTGGCGTACCCCTCTTGCGCCATATGAGGAGAATATGTCCGGAAGAAGCGTAACCCCCACAGGAGGTATGAGACACGTTTTGCATCACTGTGCTTCCGCTCATTTGCGGTGGCCATAGGGTCGGTCGTGCACTGCGAAGGCAGTCGTCTCGACGTGGACGATAGCCTAGGCCAAACGGCCTATTTGCCCCCAGAGATATCGTCCGAGACGCACGCCTGGTCGTATATGATGGTTGTTGTGCATGTTATTCAGCTTCAACTGTGTTCGATCGAGCAGTTAAACGGTTACTCTGGAGTGTAGCGGGGCTCCGACGACCCAACGTAACGACGAATAGCCAAGAAACGATCGCTTAACGGGGTCGCAATCTAGTTCAGGTAGCGTCCGCCTGGAAGCAGCGAAAGATCTTCTCCGACATTGTTCACGGTGACATGATTCGTTCTTCGCATGTGCAGGATCTGTGTCGTCTGCAATTAACCGTTGCTGTGTGTGTGTCAGTTGTTAGAAGGGACATTCTTCGAGAGGTTTTTTTCCACACCTCTTTGACATTGCGCCGACGACGTCACGCGCAACGATTTCCAGCCGGGGTGTCCGGCCATTAAGCGGCTGCAAAGTCAGCAAACGGAAAAGCTTAGTCGCGTGTGGCCAACGGGTCATATAATGGTGACATTTTTGCGCCGTTTAAAGTCGAATCGTGAGTTGACTAAATCCTGTCTGCAGACATCCACTCGGCTGACATTGCCAGTGCAATTTGCTTTCAATGGGCCGCGCGTCCCCATGGAGAGATTCGTCGACGAACAAACACACAACGAAGCCATTGCAGCTCGTCTGTGGGGGTTGGCCAATGTTTGTGTTGATCTACCGCATTTGTTTACCATCCGGTTGGCCACGATGCGATCGTGTACCCATGCGCACAGCTATCGTCATAGGGGAATCCGTCCACATTTACATCGCACTTCGAACGAACACCGGTGCCTACGCGACGCCATACTCCGCCATACCCCAATTGAGTAGCGTTACAGAGGCTGGCAGAACGGTTCATCCTCCCGTTACCCCATCGGACCCCCCTCGGCACGAGGACGACACCTATGGCTGACAGTAACGGCCAATTAAGCAAGTGCCCACTCTGCAAAACAATTTTATGTCGAAGAGTCGTGGGAACAAAGGGTGCGTGTGTGTTTACGTGGGCTTCTCGACCTCACGGCCGCGCGGGGGTGCAGTGGAAGCCCTTCAAGCGAAAATCTGCTATCCACTTTGCTGTGTCCCTGTCGGGGGCACAGCCCCCGCACGTCCACTGCGGTTACACTCGACTTGTGCCGGCATCTACCACTCGCGGGAGGGTCTCCTCGATACGAGTGAGCGCCCGCCACCGCCACCGCGTTAACTCAGCTCAACGCGAAAAAAAAACACTTAATCCCCTAAAAACGGCACAATCGCCTGGCCTCCGCGGGCCTTCGGCGCGATTTCCCGCCTCTGTCGCGCTAGCGCCTCCTGCAGCGGCCGCTATAGGAAGCCGCCGTTTCCCGTCCTCCCGAGACTAATAGGCCCCCTCGGCTCATCCCTGCATTTCCTCTCATCTGGCCGCATGACAATTGTCAAGGTGTCGCCTTACGCCTCCATGAAGCCGCTCCGGGGGTACGGAGACCTCGGAGGCCTTCTGGGGGCCGGGTCGGCCCTGCGAGGGGACACCAGGCCCGCCGGGTGGCGGAAAGACAACATCGGAAGAACAGGCCGGTGATGAGATGGTGTCATTGGGATAGGGAAAGGAATTAGGACGCTTACACGAACTACGGAGTTGGGTAGAAAGGGAAAGGCGAGGGAAGATAATTGTGGCTAAGCAGTGTACGCGGGACAACAGAAGGGCCGCTTCGTCGGTTTTGGCCCGAAGGGGGGGGGGCAGCAGGAAGAGCTGTGGGCAATTACGGCATGCGAGGGTAGTGGATGGTAATGCCGGGAGAGTATGATTGCGACAGTGTCCCTCTCCAGAGGCGGCTGGGGGCCCAGACAGTTGACGGAGGGCCGGTGTTGTGTCAAGCCCATGACTTCAGGGAGGAATGTCACGCGTCCTGCAGCTGCTGCCCGCGGCCGCGCGTACTTTGCTTGTTGTTAGGGGGGGCGCGCGATGAAATTACCAAGGGGGCGTGGGGTTCATGCGTAGTTTCTGTGTAGTATTGTCCATGAACGCGGGTCTGCCCCTAGGTGGGAACATGCGGAAGAGGGGAAACGCTTCTCATCGGCGAGGAAAAACTACTACTCTATCGATTGTCGGTTGTAATACCATCGAGACATGCGCATCGATAATTTGGCCCGACGATGAATGTGATGGATTAGAATGGCGTCGCAGACGGAGCAGTCGTTCGCGGCGCATCTACTTCAGATACTCTGCAAATTCAGGTTTAATTTTATTATTGAATCCGAACGAGCACTTTGTGATATAGAAGTCAGGCTATAGTGCCGCTCAATCTACTACAACAAAATACCGACGCCATTATTCAAACATTCACATGAATGAACAGTTCACGGGTAATTGTCCATGAAACTCAATCATTCAGGATCCCGATTCCAGGGGGTCTGAAAAGCCGTTACCGTTACATAGTCCATTGCGAGGTTCACGGTAAACTCTGGAGGGCAAAGCAAACACAAGGCCGTACATTTCTATGTTGCTAATAATCATCACGTGAACCGTTGTCATTCTCTGATCGCTTCTGATCGCTTGCGAGGACTTCGACCACCTGAACAGCTTTGAATCCTCCTCGTGAGGCTCAATTCCAACGGCAGTAGACGTCACGATTAGGGGGGGGCAGTTACAGTCGACTTGGTCGAAACGTTTAACCAAGTCAACGCTCAGGAACGCACGGCGCGCGATTATTCGATTGTTTACGATGACTTCTAAAAAAGGTCCAATCTTGGACGACCTGAGTAGGCGTTAACCGACCCAATGCCAAGCGACTCCCAAACACCGACTCCCGAGGTGATAGCCATCGACGGGGGATCCTTCACGTTTCTTAGAGCAGGCGTCACGCGATCGATACGTAAAAGAACTTGCAAAACGTGAAAGAACTTGTAAAAGAACCTCATACGATTTCGCTTTGATCAGACGGAGCAGTGCCACGCACGAACGTGACTACAGGATTTTTGCTCCCTGAACAGCGGAGGCATCCCATCGAAAACTGTGCACAATTCGGGACTGCACGTGAAGGAAGAGTTTTTCCGTTTTTCCGCAAGGATATTGTTTGTAGTTTCCAGAAAAGGCATTTTAATACCATTCGAGAGGAATTTACTCGAAATACACGAGGAGCTGTTCCAACGAAAATCGAGCCAAAGGAATCCTTGAGTGCTTCGGCCTTTTCAGCACCCTCTGAAATAAGAATATCATTTACTCGCATCGAGGCCTTCTTCTCCATATTCTTCTGTCAGCCTATACGAAGAATCGTTTCAAGCTGCTGAAGAAAAGTGCAGACTCGTCCAGGATGCGAAAGGCACCACTCAGCCTAGATGAAGCGGCGGAAGACAACCTACCAGTTTTTTTTTTTTTAACGATTTACACAGCCATGGAGTTTCTTAGGGGAGAAATTTGCTAACGCGATCGGGGGAGCAAACAGCGTCATCGCGCACTTCGAGCACTCAGTACGTGGGAAAAAATCTTTAAGCTTTAAGCTTCCACATGTTGGATGATTTGGCACAGATCGATTGGGAATTCAGATGTGATTGCACATGTGCGATATGGACGTAGGGGTGAAGCAATTGTCAAGCGTTAACAATGAGGGAAGAGGTCGAACAAGGTCGAGGATTAAGCCTCTTATTTCGTTCCTATTGTTGGGGTCGGATCTTGGGGGTCACTTGAGAAAAGGTGAAAGAGCTCGTTAGATATACGAGTGTGTACGCAGGTAGTCGTTTTGGTTACACTATCAATTAAAACTACTAATAAACTATCAGTTAAGCTATCAACACTGGCAGTAGACAACTAGTCGATGTTAGTGAGGCATCGTACACAAATATCGGCTCTTCTATATTAGATATATGAGGAAAAATTGAATGAGTTCACTAATTAGAGCAGGTCGTGGTGCTAGAGCATCTATGGCATTAGAGCCGTGACGGCAGAAGAACAACGTGTGAAGCTATTCCAATCGGTGACCTCCATAAAACGATACTTCAGGGAACTCTCTTAACTATATATATTGCGACATCACCATCTTTCGAGCGCCGGTCACGTCCGAACGCCCGGTCACGCTTGTTCAACGACAACTCCAGACGCGAGGCACTTACATGTGTCCGTGACCATAATAATGTTCGTGTTATGGAGGAGCGAGTAGCTCAGCAGATTGTCACAATCTGCGGTCTTGGAAATCGATTGAGCGTTGAGGAGGTGTTGCGATTTCCGGTAGATGTTTCTACCAGCGTCGTCGTTTGTTCCGATATTGACACCGGAGCGATCGCGATTCATTTAAGCGCTGTCGTTTTGCGTTGATGTCGCCGCCGCCGCCGCCGCCGCCGCATCGGTGATAAATGTGGAACTGTCTCTCTGTCGACGTGAACTCAATGACTTTTCGTTATGAAGGTCGACAGAAAAACACTAACCTGCGACTCCGTGGGACAACTCCAGAACCGTGACGGGCTGCGACTCTGAGGTAACGAAATGCAGCTCCCAATCAACGGACCTCGACGCTTGCGAGGGCGTCGGCTGAAAATTCTGTCAGGCGTCCACGTCGACGTGGAGCCTTCACGGCAAAGCGCAGAAAAACGCCCCTCTACTGAAATTTCGACAAGGTCAATGGGACGTCGAATTTTTCCTCCGGCGACGAAGCCGTTCGAAACCCGAGCAAATTCAAAGGTTAGCAGCAAAGCACAAGCGAGGCGAGAATAACTACACCGACAGATACACAAACGACACCTCCGCCCGGTCGGTCCCACTTACCGACCCCCCCGACGCGGCTCGGCCAGTGACTAATGTCCGTTGTTCTCTCTTTGCCAAGGGACAGAATAAAGATTCCGCGACGCGCAATGCCGTTAAGGGAGTGCGTCATTCGGCGCTGCAAGTGATGCGAACGGGTGGGTGTCCGGTCCGCCCGACAACTCGACCCAAAGTGGGCTCAGTGATTCGCCAGGACCCACTGGGGCAGGAGCCGTGGCGAAGGGCGAAGATGGCAAGCGCTATAAATATGGCCCTGAGTGCTGTCCTTGGCGAGGCTGGGATGCTGTTGCAAGAACCCGATGGAAGGGAGAAACGGTCGGAGGGGAATAGCATGCAGGGGCGGCAAACACGGAGCCAACCAAGGGGACGCTATCGGGACTATGAAGGGGCGGCCCTCTTTATATTAAGAACGCCCTCTGTCATACGCACGCCTGTGGCCACTCGACACCCGCCACACGGCCGAGCCGAACCGACGTCCATCGGTTCTCGTGACACCCACACCTAGCAGGCCCATCTTTGTCCTAGCTCGGCCGTTGTACGACCGTTGCAGGCCAGTCCGTCCAACATGGCCACGGTCGCGTATCGCTACACAAGGCGAAACATTGCCACAGGAGAGCCACATGAGTCCTTCTAGAGAAAATGAAAGGAAAAACAGTACAGTAACAGTGGAAACTACAGTACGAGAAGTTGTGCGAGAAGAACGACCTTGTCGGTTCCATGCGCAAGGGATCATGCCATTCGCAACGGTGCCGATGGAACTATCGGCGTACGCATATAGGCGCGCGCTTACATGTTTTAAAATTGACTTTGTTTGTTAGAAGGCCCTTATGCCCGTACCTAGAACGATGTCCAAGCTTCGTTCGAGTGCGTAGTTTCGAAAATAGTAGTAGTAGTAGTAGTAGTAGTAGTAGTAGTAGTAGGCTAACGTTTCCAGCTGAGAGACATCAGGCGTTTGGGTGTTGCTGTGATGGCCGCTGGTGGTCGTTCCGTCACTCGACGGCGGACTTTACCGCGGCGGGGCTTCGTTCGTTTCCTTCACTGGGCTACTACTACTACTACTACTACTACTACCCTCTTTTCGAATACATGTCATGTTTTTCTTTTTCCTGACTCTTCATACGTAGGCTGTAAGAGTTCACGCCTGTAGCGGCGCATGATGGAACAGTGTCTTCCAGGTGATGCGTCCGCTAACTAGAGGCTGCTCATAACAAGCATAAGTCACCCTGAGCGAGCGGCAGGCTCAGCTGTTCCTGCGTGGACCTTCTTTCCGAGCGACTACCTACCCAATGCTCCACTAGTGGCATCTACGACTTCGTAGCTCTCGATAAATGTCCATTCGCGAAAAACGCGAATCAGACACGCCGACCTGCCAGGCCGGACAGCCGTCCGCTTTGTCACGGTTCGGCTACGTGTTCACGCGGTGGTCGCAGCGTGGGCGTGTGTGTGTGTGTGTGTGTTGTTGGGCTGAGATGCCCCTTCCCCCCGCTATCTATCGTGCTAACAAAAAACCAGCTTTGGTCGGTTTTTATGCGTGCCGGTGCATTATGTATGCGTCTATGTGTGTATGTATCTATAGGTCCCGCGGGACCTTGTTCGACCTTTATTTCTTTGCCCGCCTTCCTTCGTTCTAATATCCATTCGGCTAAGCCTGTCGAACGCCTACGACGTTCTCGCGATGTCGTTAAAGGCTACGCCGTAGTGCCGCTGTTCTACACGTATTGAGTATCGCAGTTAGCGACGCCTTCTGTGAGGCCAGTCCTTGTTTCCGTGTGGCCTAGAATCGTCCTGGTGGCGGGCTCCGAGCCAATGCAGGATTCGGGATAGAGCTCCTGAGGGACTGGATGCCGCCCGAAAGACGGCAAGAACTCCCTGACGGGGAGAGTTACCGGCGAGAGAGAGCAGAAACGAGTTTAAAAAGGAAGAAAGGAAAAAAATAATTTGATGTATGGAAAATCGATGCCAATCGCTTCCACCTTCCACCCTCTTCGTGCCACTAGTCGATGCCGTTTCCCTTGGCCCGTCCGAGGACGGCTGCTTCAAGGCCTCCTTGTCCTTCGTTAAAAATGGACGCCGCTCGAAGACGGCCTGGCCGTCAGCACCGATCGAGGAGGCATTGCGAAAATTTGTGGCGGACGCTTCTCTAGGGGAAGCCTAAGAGCCTAGCCGCTAGCCGCTAGGGCCTAGGGGTCGCTCGATGAATGCGAACAATTCCAAACAAAAGACCAACTTCATCGTCTGGCTCAACAATTTTTTCGCCGTTGGAAGAGTTCTAAAGTCGCCGTGGCGGCGGGACGATCGTAATGGTAGAGAATAACTCTCGATTGAGTCGCTGTTTGCGTTCTACTCTGATGGGAATCTTTTACAATGACTGATAATAGTGGTGACGCGTTAGGTTCGGCGTTAGGTTCCGCGTCTTGGTCAGGATGTCAAGCGGATTGTGCAGGTTAGCGCCCGCCTCGCACGACCTTCGTTCTAGACAGTTCGACTTTGATGAGTTAAATTTCCTCGAGTTCGGCGTCAGAGAAGGGGGGCTGCTACAACTTTTGCTCGATCTGCCAGACATCTTTCGAAACACAAAAAGATGCTTTTTCAGAGCGATCTCTTTGTGAAGATCGATGCTCGGAATGGATTCGCTGATCAATCAGGAGCTGGCCGATGTCGAACTAAGCGCTTTTTGTCAGTCTACCTAGTGGCCTCTCGTTTGGCCTATTTACGCGTCAAGGTCGCCAAAGGCACAAATAACTGAAGGCTACGTTTGGTTTGTGCTAGGAAGCCCTAAAGCTGAGTCACGTTATGCAAGCTTGCAAGCTTACGTCGTGTCATATTAGCGTTAGCTCACTCCGCCGGGGGGCGCGGACGCTAGGGGTCGCCGAACAGTTCGGTGACCGCACAAAACGGCAAAATAACATCACCGTCAATCAAGTCCAGCCTTCTCTATTGTTGCTTAGTCCACTGTGTGGCTGAATTGGGTAGAAGCAATTGGACTCAATGGCAATGCTTCCCCACGCGTCGGGCAAGCAGATAACGAAAAGAAAAAACCAGAACTAAGAAGAAATCCCGCCGTAACCCGCAGCAGCGTCGTCGTCGCCGCCGCTCGGGTACCCAGCCGGCGCCTTGACCCCTTCGGCGCATCCCCTCTCGTCCGCTTGTCATTATTAATAACGCGGTTGACGCAATTGTGAAAAGGAAACAAATTATAAAAACGAATTTCCGGAGGCAGGAGATGCGTCTTCGGCGGACGTTTCAGACGCTGGTTACTGCGTCCGGGTGTGGCATTGCCCCACGGGAAGCTGCTCGCCCCCGACTGTCCCGCTTGCATTTTTAGCGGCCTTAGAAAGGAGACGAGGAGGGAGTAATTCTTTGAGGCTGGAGACCAGTCGCTGCAGACCAAACAGGAAGTCAATCTAGCCGTTCTCATCCAGGCGGACACCCACCCGTGGGCGGCCCTTTCTTATCTGTGTGGGGATTGACGGCATCCTCTGAGGAATGGCGACTCGGTTGGGTTCGGCGCAAAGAGCAACAGCCCACGCCGAAGAAGATCCTGTGCTCAGTAGGTAGGCGCAAGTCGACCCTAACCTAATTCCTGTCTGCGGCTCCTGTCTGTGACGACCAGGCAATACGAGAACGACGACCGCTTAGAATACTCGGCGGACGAGACCCCCTATGGAGGTCTACGTGTTGAGAGCCAGGGGAATGCTTAGCCAGTCGATGGACGAGATCAGCAACAGAACTTCTACAAAGTAGCGTCTGGTAGATTAGTTTCGTTGACCATTGGCTAAAGAAAAGAAAAGGTGAGTAAAACGTGTCTAGCGCTTGTAGTCGGCCACCAAAGCGAGGGAGCACCTTGCGCCGCAATTGTGGAAAACAATACAGAGGTAACGGGGACCGCGGGGGGCAAAGCGTGGAGAGAGTGGAACAGAGCGTCGCCACATGTACGTGCTAGAATAATTCTTCTCATAGGACGAGATAAGGACGAAGATGTGCCCCGGGGCAGAAACAACTGCAGTGCTGCTACGGCCAGACTGCTTGGGGCATGCTGCCACCAATTGCGGTGGCATGACCTGCGTGAGGAAGTTCGAGGTGTGAAGTTGCTTAAATTGCAGCTTCGACGTACAACTGGACCGTTTGCTTCCTAATTGCCGAAGGAAATGCTCCACAGCAGGCGACGGCAGTCGCTCTTGGCTACAATTGAAAAGCGTCGTCTTGCTTAAAGCGTCTGTCATAATAATACCGCCAGCAGCAGGGCGATTGTGTCGCTTACCCATCTGTTTATTATTAGAGTTCAGCCAGAAGGTCAGCACACGAAAACGCCGTCGAAGTGCCTGTTCCTGTACAGCCGCCACAATTGTTTGAATGTTTGGTCCTCCTACGCGTTCGAACCCACGATCTAGAGGCTGTATCAATGGCGGAAGTCACAAACAACTCCGCTGTGTAGAGTTGTTGATTCCTTCTTCTTTCCAGCAGTTACGTCCGTGTCCTTCGTGCATTATCCAGCGACCTGTGTCGATAATCGGCGGTGTGACTCGTCCTGATGGAATACGTTCTGGCCATTCTTGCCTTGGAAGTCACTCTTCCTCGTTCCAGGCTACCGGATCACTGTTTGCCTTGCGCATCGCCGGACCAAGCGGCGTCATATGAATCAGTTACCAAACAAATGCGCTGCATACTGGTCATGGTCATGATACGACAAGCGTGTAACGCTGAGCAGACAACGTCATTTGTGCTCGCCCTTTAGATCTCTGAGGTTATGACAGCGCCAGAAGCCATGGGAACATCCTCGAAGGAGGCCGTTGTCCTCGACGAGGTCAACCAGTTGCTACCTACATCCTTCGTTGTTGTGCCATACATGTAATATCAAAGGTCTAAGGCCGGGGTCAGACCTCTGCTACGTTTTCATTTTCCTCCTGTCCCCTTTTTTCGGCCGACACGGCCTTGATCTCATATTGTTGTGCTGTGTTATGTTGCGCCGTCCTTCCTTCTCCAGCTTCCCCGCCTGGCCGTCTGCCTGTGCGGATGTCAGGCCGTACCTAGCGGAGTGCGGTTGTTGCTGCGGCCTATGCCGAAGCCAACTAGCGCCCCCGGCCGCCATGTTACCTTCGGACAAAGCGAGCTGGCCACGCATCAGGCCGTTAATCGGTCTCCCATGTAGCTCTTGTTCTCATACACCCCAACGCGCCACTTTTTGCCAAGCCGTCCGGTGTCTGGGTACAGGTATAGAGCTAGCCAGCCACCGACTAACAGCTACCGACGGCGCCGTCCCGTGATATATCGGACGTCCCCACTCGACGGTGGGCCATGTAACGCGCAGGGGCAAACCTTCACTCGCCCAATCATCCTACGAGCTCAGAGCCCCCAGAGGCTCAGGACATGCGAGTGAGCGTTGTCTGTGAGACGACGCTATTGGCGTCTTACGTTTGACTACGCTTTGCCATCTGACCGCCAGCCTCCGGCTGAGTGATAAATCATACAATATTATTATAATAAATATTAATGCGAAAGGCCGAACGTTAGCCTCAATGTGGCAGCGCAGGCCCTCGCCCGCCTCTGGTGAATAGGAAGGCCCTGCAGAGATAGTGGCCTGCAACGATATTTTTGACCGTGACGGTCGACTTCGGAGTAGCGTTCTGGTTCATCTGGTCGACGGAGAGAAACGTACGTAACTACTGATTGGCTCGAGCGGTATGGTCGGGCCTGTTATACGGAAGGTAACTTCTTCGGTCTGGACGCCACACGCGCGATCTGCTCTCCAAGGTTAGAGGCGACATCATCCGGCGAGCAAAGGTGAACGCGCAAGAACGAAACGTCGGATTTCGTCGTCGATTCGACTTTTGCGCTGTCTATGCTTAGCTGCTCCACATCGAACGAGGAACGAACAAAGCCCCCCTATATATATATATATATATATATATATATACATATATATACAACTGTTTGCAATTGTCTATGGATAGTTCGCTAATGCACATAGCAGCACATATTCCCTCGAAAAGAAACTGCTGACTGCTGCTCGTCCATGGGGCAAAATAAAATCTAGTCTAATGGTTGATTGGAGCAAGAAATGAGCAGTTTGGCAATGCAGTTATATGACGCTTTGCTGCGGAAGTCACTGCAGAATGGATGCAGACTGTGGCGCGGGCCCTCAATATCCGCGGCCTCTGAGTGCGCCCGCACCACCTAGCATAGTTTTTCTGTAGATGGGGGTGCGGGGGCGACTTGCAAGAGCAAATGCCGCTTCGCTTCCAGTTTTTGCGTAGGAGAACGACTTGGGAGTATTTTTATCGGAGGCATCGGACCGACGAGTCGGTCGCCGCTTGCCGCGGGTGGCAGCCGGGCTCCCGTATTCGGTAGCGGCCGATGGAGCTAGTAGCGTTGATTAAAGATGTGTCGCTCTTCGGATCGCGATGCTTTTTCGTCGCTTCGTATCCCCAACCCCTCCTACGCTTGCCTTAGCTCCAGAACCTCCGTCTGCCTCTCCCCTATTGCGAGTAATATCGTTTTTGCTGGCCGCCCGAACATCACTGCTTGCACTTCTTACCGAGTTTCCCGCCAGGATCGCATTGCCTTGCCGGTAACAGAAGTGTTCAGAGGAACAGGACCAACGAAGGGCCTCGGTGATACCCAGCCAGTGGCGGCTGTCTGGCAGCCGGTGACATCCTGAAGCCCTGCAGATCGTTTCGACGAGACCGGCTGACAGGGGTAAGCTGATAGGGTGCGGTGGAAACGACGAGAAAGCCAAGCTGATGGCAAGCTACCAATTGGCGTCCTTCGCCGGTTGAGCAATTGATGCCACGATGAGGACGAACACCTTCGTCGATGGCCACACGCCGTAGAAACGTTCAGCGGTCGTATACGGGCGCGCAAAGCACTCGGCGGCAAAAAAATCACACCTTCGTTTAAAAAAAACATTCGTGTCAAGTGTATATTCGCTGCATAGGGTAGTAGGGGCAGAAGTGGTCTGTATAGAATATATTCCGTAATTTCAATCGGCAATTGTTTAGGCGCATTAAAGAGGTGATTAAAGATCATGGAAGCGATCAAACAAATCGATAGTAGCTAGGGCTAGGCTTTGAGGTTTTTGTGGAAAATGAACGACTAAGTTGTTGCGTGAGGACAGGGTTGGATAAACCGACCTGTCGAATAATTCGCATTGCGTAAAAAAGATAAACGCTAATCTCCTCAAATCTATGGTAGATCAAATTGTCTTCATAAGTGCATCACCGCAAAACCAAGATATTGCCTTCCAGTCTTATTGCTACCGTAAAAAATTCAATAAATATGTGGATGGAAGAATACATTTTACAACGCCATCCGTTTCGGAAGAACAGCGGTCTTAAAAGGCAGAATTTGCGCAATCTGGGTATATTTCCGTGTAAAAACGGCAATTGTAGATCCCAAAATAATTGTATTTTCACAGAAATAGCCTCGTTGTAATACCCTTTTTGTACAAGTCACAACCTAATTATCTGTAAATGAATTTTTCGTAATCGATCAGTATTTCCTGGTCACCGCAAAATCCGAGTGACGGATCATTGGCCGTATATTTCAGCTAATTATTTTAGCGGCATAACTAGACAAAGTGTGTGTGTGTGTGTGTGCTTCTTTAAAGTTGTACGGCGGCGCATGCCCTCTCGATGTCAAACTTACTCGGACACTTACGTTCAACGACATAGACTACTCAGGCAATTGTGCAAGCCGATCCCCCTCAGCCGAATCTCTGACGCTTAGCTCAGTTTTCGTAACTTGAGCTACGTTGATCTCACTGAACCTAGCCGAGTCTAAAGCGTTGCGTCCCGCTTCACGGATCGTTCGCCCACAGACGGATGGATGGAGCGCGCAGGAGCATCTTGGAGCGCCAAGAGGCACTGCTTGGAACGCGCTCATCGACGTCGGACTTACTATTCACATGTGAGGGCAGCCTGAAGAAAAGGCGGTGATCCACAGTCATTGCAACATGGCCGAATTCGCGCGTACAATGCAATTGGCAAGGTAGGCGTAACGATCCAAACGTCTTTGCGCGCAGGGTCGTGGGGCGCATACCGGATGGCCATTCTCAATGCGGAGAATGGGGCCTGTTCGGGTCCCGCTGCCCATGCCTCTGTCAAGCGGTCTAGCCGAGAAGGCGACCGAGGAACAGTCGAGCAAGCTCAACCTGAGAGAGGATGAACTCGATGGTTTGCTCAATGGGGTCACGAAGAACGACCACGCGAAGACCCGGTCGCCTGGCAGCAATATTCGCCACTCACGGAAGACGATGGACAAGCCGAAATCATCTAAAGAGAATATATTCCTGCCCGATGGCGGGTAGAAAAACCAGAGGCCGATGGGCGCCGATGAACAAAACTGTCTAAAAAAAAATAGGCCGCACGAAACGCACGGTAAAGCCTACAGATAGAGTCTGCGCCGTTCAAATCATGCCAGCGTAGGGGGCAACGCGCAAGAATATGCGCGAGAATCGTAGCCATTGTTAGAGGCTTTATTACGAGCAATGACAAGTGGAACATTTGACTTCGTCCGAACTTCGAGACGCGATACCAAGCATAGTAGAATAGTAATTATGACCTGTGGTCATTATATATATATATATATCCGATTAAACTTGAATTTGCAGGGTCTGTGTGGCTAAAAATTCGTTGCCCGTACGAGGACAGGAAGTTTGCCTTACGATCCCCATTCACGCCATTCATGACCGCGCCCCGATTGCGATAGCATTACCCCCGCCTTAACATTAACCACGAGGTGTCGCCTCCACGCCTCTGAAGTCCTCAGTCCCTCTATCCAGTCCATATTGACTTTTTTATACACTTCATCTTCTAGGTTGAAGGCCGTGGGTACACGCTTTTCAAACATGCGGATCGCGTTCTGCCCTACTGAAACATGTGCGTGAGCCGCTGACATTGCACTTGCGCCTTTACGTTGGCTTTTTGGTATCAAGGCCCCGCAACTTGACATTAAATCATCCAACCAAGGCGGGAATTTCTCGTTGCGCTCGTGAATAGTAGAATTATGGGTTGTGACAACGCGTCCCATAGATAACCGAGAAATCTGAAGTAAACATCTTACAAACCAGTAACAGCCGTAGCGGAACCAGTTTGAGTGGCTTTGCTTCAGAGTCAGCGTCGTTTTTACGGTAATCTCTGCCGCTTCAGTCTATACTCAAACTGTGGCTAGATTCGTTTATTGGCTATATACGTTATAAATGACATATTTGATCCGAAAGCGAGAGACCCCAGTTTACGGCTCGTCAGGTTTCGTCGTGCTGAGACGACAGACATATGTTATCGGTATACTTCTGCCCTACCGAAGGACCTGGACATCTATGTCGGTGTTGCGTTATATAATACTTTCGTATAAGCGCATCGATTTCGTAAGCACGAGATTCCAGGGTTGCTACACATTCGACGCGCTTTGTTCGACTCCCATCGCTTGCGAGCTTTAGGTGCCTCACTATGAGGTCTTCACACTATGAGGCTTCTTCGAGTTGCTTGTGATACCCGCTCCACGCCGATTCAAAATGCTCGTTAAGTGCATCCGTATCCAGACATTACAGAGGCGCATAAACGCTCCTTCGTCGCAATATAAATGAAGAACTAGAACTGATAACAAACGACTTCAGAGTCCGGCTTGCATACATACAAAAGCGTGTCATAAACTACTGGTCCTCGTGCACCTCTAACACAAACTATGCATTACAAGCCCAAGGATACGCTAGCACATCATGACGTAGATGATCCGGAAGATTTGCAGCTTCCTCAAATGAGGTAGCTTCGTAGAAGCACGATAACAGTGTTCGCTACAGGACACAGGTATACGATTCGACTCAGGTAAGAACTTGTTTCTCGCATAGGCACGCATCTATAGATAAGTGGCCGACCTCTGACGAATCTCGACAGGGGAGCGAAATCTAACAGCTCGAGATGGTTGTCTTTGAACCATCTCAGTGTTCCTTTCCACCTCACCCCGCGGCTTCAATGTCTAACCCATTCGAACCGTTTCGAACGACGTCTCCCTATCGGGGCCTCCGCCGTGCGAGCACACGAGTGGACGATTTATCAAGTTAATCGAAAAAAACAACGAGAAACTACGTCCGACCGAATGAAAACATACTAATCTCGAGACTAGCGAGCGCCAGACCGACCAGTGAAGTGACATGACCCAGCACAACCGGCAGGCCCTCGTCCCAACAGCTTCCAGGAGGAGGAGAACGAGGAGGCCATCACTGTGGAAAAATGGTGACACTAAAATCTCTCACGGTCAGCTAGCGTTGTCTTGGATCGAGATAGATTTTAGCCGATTAGGGGGGGGGGGGGTGAAGCGCTTCCAGAGACCCCCAACT
>MNPL01019997.1:1282-12468 GCA_002081605.1 Tropilaelaps mercedesae
TTGCTGTTGCTGCTGCTGCTGCTGTGTTTCAACGAGTGCTACCTAAAGTAAGTCACTCAGTCATGACGAGAGCAAACATATCTCGTGAGACGATTGTATTGTTTCTCATCGCGCTCTTCCTATCGTTCTGGTGACTGGCCTCGGTTTCACTTTTCCGCGAGCGCCCTGCCTCGTCACGTCAACATTCGTCAGAGGGCGGCAGCTGTCGGACAAAGGGGTCACGTATGTTGCTCCTAACAGGCCTCTGTCTTGTGCACGCTACAGTATCTGTAGGCGATGCTAAAGGCGTCGCGTCTTGGAGAGGCGCTGCCCCGTTGGGGTGGGTGCAGGTGGCCACCGGTTAGCCCCCTCTTAGCCTGCGCGACATGTTGACTGTGAAGTGCGTGTCTCAAGGGGCTAAAGAGTGTAGGAAGGGGGCGAGCATTCTTGCTGGCAGCGGGACGTCGCTTTCCTGCAAAAGAAAATTCCTCTCAAGGCGGTGCTCGAGACGTGCACGCAGCCTTCGACACGCACGGACGCCTGGGCAGATGCACGTAGGGGCACTTGTCTGCCGGAGGCAGACGGGAAGAACACGCTTCCTGCCGAGCTCGGATGAAACATGTAAACGGAGCACGAGCATCGCCGCAGCGACGGGGCATCGGGACGTAGTCGGCCCAAGTAAGAAAATTCAATGGTAACATTTCGCTGTGGCGCCTACACTTTAATGACTTTATTACGTAGAACCATTTCCGCTGTGGTGGCCAGAATCCCGTAGAGCTTGCTTCTAACATCAAAAGCCTTTTTATTTTTGGTCGTGTTGAAGAAACGTCATAATGCAAATTACTTGAAAAGCGTCGAAGTCCTGTTCTTGTGTGTGCATGTGAGTCGCTAACGGTCGAATAGTGAATAACGAGGCGGGCAACGCACAATTCCAATCACCTGTTTGGAAACGACCTGCATGCAATTTCAATCGCACGATCTTCAAAGTTCTCGTCCGGGAACTTTCGTATCTAGAAACGTCTCTAAATGCACAAAAAGGCCGCTAGACACATAACTGCAAATGTTCACAAGTGTAGATTCGACGCTCTAAAGTAACAATTCTAGAATGCGGAGCAGCAGCATTTGTCGTCGTGTGAGACTCACCATCGAAGTCAGACAACGCTCGACCTCAGATGGAAGGAAGATTCCAGCTGCAAGTTCTTCTCCCAGCCACGTTGTTATCGAGATTTTCTGAATCATAAGTCCTAGAGCGACGGTACGGCCTTCTTATCGCCGATCAGAAGGGAGCCATCCAGCGTTTCAAACCGAACTAAACTACTACTACTCCTTATTTTGAGTTGAGCGTTGGTTTGTTGAATTTGCAGATCAACCATAGTTTCCTCCCGCCACTTTGCCATGTCAGCGTTTGCGCGGACAATTCCACCTCGTAAACGGCTCGTGCTTAAAACCACCCTATACCGGATCAACTGTAGTTGACAAAAATTATACTTGAGGCGAACGCACTTGACATCTGTCATGGCATCTGTATAAAAAAAGATATTAGATAAAAAAAAAAAACAACAACAAAAAGTATAAATATTGCACGCAGGCCCCGGTCTCCGATGGGTTGTCTCGTCACCGTCAAGTAACAACGGCCTCTCGCGTAGTCCTGCTGTGGCGGTACTAAAGCTGCCATCCGTCCCCAAGAAATGTTTCGGATGTTGCTTAAAATCTGCTCGCGAAGGAGTAGCACCCTCAATGGCCTCGAAGCCTATCACGGCCCCGGATCGACAAACCCCCGTCGTGGGTGAACGCCATTGTTGATCCTCTCTAAGTTCTTAGCCATGCCTCAGTAGAGCTGAAGGACTCCAGATCCACAGGAGGCAACCTCGTTTGTAACACCCAGAAGCGACGGGGGAGCCAGGAGTCCATAGGAAGGATAATGCGGCAATCGGACCGGACTGGCCAGCGGATTGAGTGAGGTGTTCGGGGAACCGGCAGGGATATCGAGAAAGGGACATGCCTTAGACATTTTTTCCGTTGATGCCTTGCATCCATCGGCAATTTAGCTAGAGAATCTCCTGGCGGTGCTGCGGTTGAAACGTGGCCCTTGACAGAGAAACACGGTATTTGTGCAAACGTCTTCTTCGTCATACGACCTATTCTGTATTTGCAGAAAATGCGACATAGTGCAGAGGAACACAGCGACCGTTCCATAGCGTTTCGTAGGCGTTTCCATCGCTTAGAAGGAAACTACCCTCAGAGTTTGCTTGTTCCATGTTGACATGCGAGTAACCATCACCGATGGCCCACAAGCACCGACTTCGTCTCCAAGTGAAGCAATGAGGAACGTACGTTCTCTCAAAACTGTTTTCATATTCGTATATCCCAGTGCTTAACGCGGAAATAAATAGTATCTGATACGCTATTGCTTGAACGGCTCTTCTAGGAGGAACAACGATATGCGTTGATTCAACTTAGCATACCGCACACGGAGTGAAACGGCCTTTTCCACTGCTGAGATCTCTGTTAGCCACAAACACACACACACACACACACACAGTTGGGGGGGTCCGTGACCATTCGAAAGACAGAACAAGCGTAGCATCTCATACACTCGGCATCGTATCGTCTTCGGACGCCTACCCGTAATTGGCCAGCTGGCAAAAACAACCACGCCCCGAACGGCCTTCCTCGACCCTGGGGGTTTTCAACCTCTGAAAAAGGCAAAAAGCAGCGTCAATTGCTCGAGTGCCTACGTACACGCCAGGCCTAACACACAATACAGGGTGAGGCGGCGCTGCCACCCGGGGGGGCGGATGGCGTCGCGGTGTTTTGTATGCCGCGCACGCCATAGGCGAAAGCCCGCTCCTGAGCGAGACTCCTTCTGTGATCACTTGCAAAGGACGTCGGGACGGCTGGCCTGGTAGTAGTCGACGGAGGGGCAGGTTTGTCTGCGTCGCTATAACGATAGGTCGGGACACAAACGGTAGAAGCTCGCTGAAGTTGGCCGCCGCGATCAGCTTCTGACGTTTCTCGACTTCGGGGGTTGGCGTGAATGCCAACGAGGTCCGCTTAGCGTGCTCATATCGGGTCGCCAACCATTGAAAGCAAGAAAAGACCCCCGCCGCCCCTCCGTTCTTCTTCACTGAGTCCCCGTGAAGATGTCTCCAGCATGGAGTGTCTCCCGGTAGACAGTGGACACGAAACAACCGTTTAGCAAAAATGTAACGAACGGCTATTTTCAGATGAGAAGTACACACAGACTACGACGAATAGATGCAAACATTTGGTGTAGGTCTTTAGACGATTAATTCGCCTGTCGACCTAACAGAATCGTGCACGTATTTCACGCTCGTCTCCCCTAAAAAGGTAGCAATTGAAAAGCATTAACCCTCGTCAAAAGCTACAGTCACAGTTTCTCTTTCGTCAACCGCCAAGGACCTTCGATAGAGTCTCGTTATCTTTGTAGCCATTACGTCGCACCTTTATGGCCATACTCAAGTTCGGCTCACGCGGAGCAGTAATACATCCATCACCGGACACCCGAGGAAAGCCAGCTGGTCGGGTGATCCGTACGAAGCGGCGGCTGCTGCTATTTCGCCGTTTGGTCACATTCGCCGAGAACAAACTGTTTGTTTGTCGCGACTCCTAATGGACGAGCCTTGTGGAGCTGGCCGAACAAACGCAAAGCTTCTCGTCTCCGTTGGATTTCCTCGTGTTGAATACGGCTATGCTAAGTCAGGCAGCGAACGCTTTGAACGATATAACGCGACGCAACCCGAACTAAACTGGGAGTCCGGTGATCGTCCACAGACGGGATTGATTGAATGAATCGACGATATTTGGCGCTCGAATATGAAAAATCGACTACTTTTGTGGAACAATCGCCTGAACGTCCACTTCACGGCAGATCGAACTAAGCGAGCTAAGATTGCTATTTATACCAAAAACCTGGAACGCGCTGGTGTCGTAACCAGGAGTCGGGGGGGCCTGTCAGAGGAGGCCACACATTTGATCGATTGCAGTTGAGGAAGAGCCGAAAAGCCACAGGTCATGCCCGACTGGCCTGTGTCGGCCCTCGGCCGATGCAGAATACTCGAAAATGATTACGAAAGCTTTTCCACTGAGCTTTTTTACTGCTCTACGTATGTAGAAGGCTCAATTACTACGAAACGACAACTAACTAGAGAAGAAGCACTAGTTAGTCGATGATTGTGATTACTATGATTGCATCCGCCTCGTGAGGCGCGACCTCTCTGATCGGTAGCTCGCCATTATATCGGCTGCAATTCGTTTTCTGCCAGCATAAGCCTGGCGGTACGCACGACAACGGATTTTCGGCCTAGAAGACGAGGTCTGCGCATTCTGTAGACGAACTGTTTCTAAGCGCAATCGGATGATCATCAACTGCATGAGCTGTATCTGTAGACATTCGTTCGCGTCCGAGATGTACACGCCTACATTCGTCTACGTTCGTCCGTGCACACACGTGCCCAGCTGAAAAGCGAAACGCACGAGTATTCTGAATCGGTTGTTATTGGCTGTCTCTCTGTTTAGCTCATCCGTCGCTTCGGGTGACCCAGAACAGAAAAGGTCCCCAAAAGAGAATGACGGACAGCCACCGCTCGAGTGTCTACATGAGCACCCTAAGCTGAGGGCCATACGCGGCCCCCCGCCCGGACCGCCTTCTCTATATAATCGATTCTCTATTGACAATCTAATCTAGCTTATCTCTTCATTTCTCTCTGGCCGGCGCGTTTGCCGGTTCTCAGTTTCTCTGCGTAGCCCGCGCAGAGTTCAGATACTCGGCGGCATTGGAGAGGTGGAGCGCATGCCGGCCCAAATGCAGGTTAGGCCGTCGTCTGATCTTGACACCGGCCCCTGTCCAGCGGATGCATCAGCTTCGACACAACGGACGACTTCTGCTGACGAAGGCGAGGCCATACTGACTCATCACAATTTTTTTCGGTTGCTGCTCTGTGTGGGTCCGCTCTGGAAAAACGAGAAAGGAAGAGTGTTGGAGAGTGAAGCTTATTTTGAATCGACCGATAGCCTGTAAGCCGCTCTTGTGACAAAATGCAGTGCCGGCGACTGTCTCGGAAAAATGAGATATTTCATGGATTTCGTTGCACGTCATAGGCGTGAATACTGTGGAGGATGGAGGCTGATGTGGTGTGGGCACATTATGAGGCACCGAAGTACTCTTCAAACTGTGAAGCGCCGAAAATATCGAACATCTTGAGCATGAGCTAGGGTTCACTAGACGGCCGTTTCCTAATCGTACCGTCGTGAAATGCATTGCTACACTCACTTAATATAATCCAAGACAAACAATACAATTGCGGAAACGCTCAACGTCCTCCCGCTGGCGGCGGCATTTCTGTCGCAGACCCAGCAGAAGTGGGCGTTATGCAAGCTAGAAAAAAAAACAATGAAAAATGCTACTAGCTCGGCCCTGACTACTGAGTAACCCTTTTGGACTGATCAGTCGGTCGCGCCAAACTGGGGAACCGGACACCACACGACTAGTTCGTTATACGTAGAGATGCTGTAAGATTATTCGCCGCTCTCGTTCCCCTAAATTTTTTCCCAGTGGTTGAGCATGTCTGGTGAGGGGCAGTCGCCCTGCGCAGAACCCCCAGATCTCATGACACAGCGCGCGGTATTTGTCAGTGTAGCCAATAACAACGACACCGAAGATTACAAATCTTTTGCGGTCAGAGGTTGACGATAAGCCTGAAAGGGGACAAGCGAGATACGGGCTATGTCGATGCTGCAGGAAGAGAACCGTTGGGGGGACGCGAATCAGGCCGCGTGCGCCTACATTTTGCTGTGGCATCGTTGGAGGTGGCTGAGTCCTGGGGACGAAGCAGTCACAGGTCCAATGGAGTCTTCGCGCTTTGCGGTCCGTCTGCGATAGCCTGGACGATTTTGCGCCCAGGATGATGAAACCTGAGACTGGATCTGGCCGTATAACTAAGGCGATAGAGGGGGACTGGGGGCTGCTTGATCTTCGCTGGGGGCTCGAGTAGCGGCAGGACGGGTGGGCTTTCTCCAGCGCAGCTTCTCCCAGCGAGATTCCCCAATGGGGCTACACTTCTGGTATGCCCGCGCAGTCCGGGCCACACTACCAACTCTAATTCCACTGGTTCGGTACGGAGTCCTAACGGTAGGCCGTCCCCCACTGCGCCCTTTGCCATTCAGCCTGTGTCCTGCTTTCATGGTAGCGTTCGCATTGGCGCGCTAGCTAAGCGTTACGATGTATCCAGACGCATTCTGCTCACGCAGCTCGTCTCAGGCGCGCGTCCGTGGTTGCGTTTAACGAGGTCTGAAAAACGCGCCGCGAAAAACGCTACCATGAAATGGAGAACCAGCCTGGAGTCGAACGGAGCCCTACTTGGAGCCGCGAATGTCTGCGCAGAACGCCAGAGCAGCCGTATTCGTCACCTGGATACGCCGGTCGTCGACAGCTGAAAAACGAGCATCGCAAATGTTGTATACGATTATACAGAAGACTCCCGGCCGCTCTCGGGTTTCATCACGAAAGCGCCAGTTTTAGAGGCTTTTCCCATTGAGACGTCGGCGTTGGTGCAGCCGTACCGACAATTTTGCGCGGGTCCGAATGGAGATATGCGTACCTTTGACCGTTAGATAGGGTGTCATACTCGTCTTTCGATCAAATTCTATGGCTTGATGCAGGCAAGCGCAAATTCTAGCGAAACCTTGGTCGATATTTGGTGGCTTTCCGTCACGTTGTGCGATACAAATGTCGTTTGCTAGTTGGCAACCCGTCAAAGGAAAAACGTCAAACCGATTACGTCAGGCGTGCCGTACCCCTGTTTGAAGGTTATGCGAGCCTTTTACTTTTTTTTTCAGTGGACAAGCGCTTATGAAGAATTCACGAAATCATTCGCTAGGCTCGCCAGGGGGCGAGGCTATTTTAGGTCGAGGATATTTTGGAGAAGATGAGTCGAGGAGGGCAGGATTAACGTATGCCTGCCTGTGGGGGCATCACTCGATCGCGGAGGGGTGCTTGACGACACAATCTGGAGGAGAAACCCCTTGTTTTCACCTTACTCGCTAAGTTTGCCTGAATATTGAAAAACCTTTCACCGGGCCTTTCACTCGTAAACAACGAGTGTTTCTAAAACGTATATACACTGTCAAAATGGGTCTCCATCTCATTGTTAGTTACGTTGTTCGTATTGTTTATTCATTGTTTCGACTCTTGCCAGTTGTTTCTACCGTATGCCGGAGGTGAAGGGTTGTAAAAGTGTCAGTTCACATCCGTCCAATACACGAACGAAAAAAGAATCGAACCCTGGGTACCCTGCGAAGTACTACTCTCGTAAATTGGCGGGTCGTCGTCGTCGTCGTCAAGAGGAAACTTCAAGAGGAAACAAACGACACACAATCAATAGCTCGTTCAATGGAAGTTTCGTTATCCCCCAGCGCTACTGGTGAGCGTATTGTTTTGCCAAACACATCAGCCGGCAAAGTCATCAAACTGCCGGACAGGTGTTTCGTCCAAGCAGTCAACAGAAGAGATGAAGCACGCGTGTGTTCGTGCAGCAGAAGAATGGCACGTTTCTCTAGGTAGAGTAAGAGTGCAAAGCAAGCTAGCAGAAGTGCCGTTACTGAAGTGCTAGCCAGACTCGTATCTTCTCCCTAGGACGATTTCTGCGCTATCAGCGCTAAACGGCTGAATCCCGGTAGACGCGCACGGGACACTGGCTAGGCAACGATATCAAGCAGTAAATAAAACCAACTCGATTTGTGCTCGTTTCATCTGTTTGGCTGGCGATATTGACACAGGGTTAGCGTTACTGTTTAACCAGACACCCCCAGTAAATAAGGGCGCCTTCACTGATGGCCCGCACGAGCCGCATCTGTTGTCAGCGACGAGAGACGGTCGGGTGTCAGGTACGACAGGACATACTCATGAGAGAATGAGGGTGGCGTGTATCCCTTGCTGAATCAATATTTGCGACACTCAGCGCATCAAGAAACGTAGCACGCAGTCCGGCATCTAACTAGCCGCCGATCAAGGAACTACCCCGACTAGTGAAACCATCGGCCATGGTTGTATAGAGTAACTTACAAGGAAAAAATCCACTCGCACAAAAGATTTTACATTAATCGATTACATTGGCATCGGTCGACCTAGAGCAGTGGGCCTTTCTTGTGGGTCAGGAAAAGACGGAAGTGCTTATTGGTGTCAAGGTTGCCACCTACATGTCACCTACTTGACAGAGCAAAAAATAACTTTGCCATCTATAGAATGCTAAGAACATTTGGCAGACGTTCGCATGCCTGTTTTTCACTTAAGCTTTCGCGAAATAGTGCGTATCGTCATGCCAGCGGCCTTATGGGGTCGCCGTAAACGACCGCTCGTACAATAAATGTCCAACAATGAGGACCATTGCAACTGACAACAAACCCGTGTCGTGCTGGAATGAATATCGGCTCTGTTAAGTGTGGTCGCATTTTTAACTCAGTCAAATTTGCGTTACTCGAATTAGGGCCCTCGACATAGTGATTAGCCACCATCCCCCCTAAATGTCCTGCGAGCGATTTGCAATATACGAAATACGCCTGCAATATACGAAACGCTCGTGGATCGAACGCAGATCGACGCATTTCGATGAGCTCAGCTTAAAGAACATTTGTCTATCCTCTCTGATGGGAGAGGAAAAGAGAACCTAGAGAAGAGAGATTTTAGAGCAGCTGCTTGAAGAAGATCTGCGTTTGAGTTCAAATCTCGCAAGAAGACCTGATGTCCTTGGCAATCGACCGGCCGCTTTGACATGAACGCTCTTCGGAAGCCGCCTGCTAAGCTCTGACTTCGATCTCCGCACATTTAACTTCCCCTCCTTCGCTTTCGTAACGTCCACCACAACGGTAAGATTTTATTGCGCCCTAACTTAAGCGGTCTCAGCCCCAAGCAAATCGCTCCCCTAATCTTCACCGTCTCGTCTATAATGGCGTCCCAAATATTTGAAAATTAATTCACTCTCTAAAATAGGCATAACGGCCAGTTCGTCGTGCTGACGCTGTGCTGTTCTGCGATGAGATGATGGTCTATGGCAGGATCATCACCTAATCGTCATCATGATCTCATTTTTGTCACATCAAGCATCGTGTCTGCACATATCATGGTTGTACAACTAATGTTAAGTGCCATATTTTGACGAGCATCTATATGAACGAAATTGAAATTAAATTCAACAGGACTTCGGCTAGAATATGTAGTCTATAGCATTTAGGAAATTCTATCGTAACAGTTAAAAAGACACCGGTAGCTGAACGGATTCAGTGCGAAAGGCGAGAACAACGAACTTTTATGAACTTTTATCGCGTCACATTTGGTCAACGTTTGTTTGTGTTTCATGCACAGTGTTCCGACATGACCGTTAGCACGATACAGTACGAACGCTCGGTCATCGCTCACTCTATTTCCTCAAGTTCACTCCATTTACTGGCTCGACCTATTAGATGATACCTCTTAGACAAGTCATCCAGGCCAACGAACACACACAGGATTCCCACCTACTCCGAGACATCCTGCACGAGAGCAATTATTTTGTTCGCCTAAATCCCCACTTTTCGCTTAGTCCCTCTCTCTCTCTCTCTCTATATCCCTCGCTTCCTTTCTCCTCCTCCCTTCGTCCAACGACTTCGTGGACATATTCTCTTGCCAGACGAAGTCATTTCATCTATTGTCGTTAGCTACATAAACACCACCACCACCACCATTACCCCCCTTTGCCAGGAAATGAAGAGGTCGCCGAAAGGCGTAATACAACTTTACATTTCGGCTGGCACCGGGGGCAGGGGTTCGACATCTGAACATCACGTTTACAAAGCTCGATTCAGCACCGACTTCGCGACTCAGAGCTCACCCAAAGCGTTCGCCTCACTCGACGGATGGGCTCCAAAAGGATGCGGCATTAAACGGCAGGCCGACGGGAACCGGTCGGCCTGGGTCATCGGAGGATGGGTAGTCCTACAACCTAAGCTGATCTTGCGGTGCTCATCCTCGGCTCGTGGCAGGAGCACAACGAGGGCGTCCTTGCGTCCCCCCGGTCGCCCTTCGTCACTCCTGACACTGCGTTTACCTCAGCTCCTCCTCGATCGCGCCGCGAACATTTGCCATTATTACAACCTCATGATCTCCCCGTTTCTCTCCATCTTCTCCATGTCTCGCTATTCTCGTTTGCTCGGCAAATCAGTTGTTTTCTTTCTATCTCTCGTTTCACTCGCGGGGTATTCCCACATCGTGACATTGGATACCATTAAAGTGCAGCGTGGAGAAGCCTCAAAGCCACGAAGTTGTCAAACGATGGGTGACGCCTGGCCGCGCGGGATATCGTTTGGCTGGTACAACAAATTAAATAGTCAGCAGAGTTGTAGAATGCCTACGTATTTAAGGTTGTTACTCAGTCATCATCGTTGCTGCGGTTCTAATTTATTATTATTAATAATGTACATGAAGAGTAGAATACATTAGAACGATAGAAGCAGCAGCGCACACCAGAAAGGGGTAGGTTCTTCTGAAAACAAACACAACACATATCAATAAACACGCTGAAGATTGTACTTCTGCTGTCGTAGTTGCCACGATGGATAAGAACGAGCGCATTTTTCGTGAAGCAACTTGACGACGACGATGATTTTCATTCGGCCACATTCGCGGCTAATGCGACATGCGCGGTCATGTTTGGATCAGGGGTTGGGCGACGCAGCGGCCAAATAAACTACCGGAGATCTGTGCCCTGTCTTCGCGCCTCCCCCTCCAACAGCACCGCCCGTTCTTCCCGCTCAGCCAACTCGGTGAGGTACAGCGCGAAATCGTTCGTCTTAACCCAAACCATCCGAACCTGTCTCATGATCTGGTTCGTATGGCGCGAACCCCGAGCAATTTTGCTCGAATAAAATTCGATGTGAGTGGCCAACAGAGGCGGAGTGTGTCCGAAGTTGGTTAACTGCCTAAAAACTGGATATTCATGGTGGGTGTAAGACCACCCCGTGGAAGAAGACCAGCGATAGGTTAATTTGAAGACATGCGCTTACTTCATTACAGATAAACATGGGTTGTTGTGCTAATGGTTAACTAAAAAGGCGGTGCTACATTTTTCTACATCTCTAGATTTTTACATCGCTAGACTGCGATGGCGGTTGTTGTTTTCTTTTGTTTTTTTTTTTTTTTTGCTTAGCTCTAATAT
>MNPL01019997.1:18650-30733 GCA_002081605.1 Tropilaelaps mercedesae
TTCCTAAGGCTAAGCGCTTCCGTTAACAACTGCGTGGGTGTGCGCTGTTCAGGCGCCGCCCTCCGGGCCCCAAGCGCCTCCCATCGCTCGCCAGCCTCTGTCTGGTAACGGCGCCGTAACGGGACATCTTCCAAGATCTTCTCACCTTCTCGGCCCTGCCTGAATTCGCCTTGAGGCGGCGGTTGATACAACCAGCCACAGCAGACGCTTCTCCCTCGTGTCTGTTTAGAAATCTGGCTACACTGTCCGTGAATTAGACCAGCAGCAGATGAGATTGACGGAGGTAGTGTGCATCTAAGGGATACAATCAACGCTTTTCAGTTACCGCCTAGTTCGTGTGAAAGTTCGTAGTGAAATAACTCTGGTGGCTTGTGCAGTGAATTGGCAGACGAGAGGATCGAGTGGACCGGCTGGATGGTTTTACGCCTTGACTGTAGGCCGGTGCGAGCCTTGTGCACGGCTCGCATCCAGTAGAGCGCGAGGTCGCGGTGCGCGGACTACGGAAAGAGTGCCCTGCTGGCGTGGGAAATATTAGGAACGAAACGCCGACATCGTTCGCTAGACGAAAATTGAGACGGGACAAATTTCGCTCGTTAGCGGCGTGTAGTTACAGCTACTAGCTGAATGCGTTAGTGAGCGAATCCGTGGAGACCGCTGTTCATCGCCATGGATCAGATGGCCGCGTCGACGGCATCGGCGGGGAACGTGTTCTCAATTGCTTCGCTGATGGCCTTCCGCTGCTTTGGCGATGAGTCGGTTCCTGCTCCGGGCCTCGATCCGAGTCAGGGGACGGCCGATGGATGCAGTGCCCTGAACCACGACTACCAGGATTACTACAGATTGCAACAGCAGTATAATCAGCATTTTCCCGTCATGCACACAGGTAGCTCTACTTCACCTTGAGAGGCCTAAATGACTGAATTGATTCTTTCAGTAAAGTGGAGTTACGAGCGGCAATGCATTACAGTTAACAAACTCTTTTCTTGGCATGAGGTAATGGGGACTCTCTCCGAAGTATGTTCCAGAAACGAGTTGCTGAGTCGATGTTAGCCATCCGTAGACGTTCGTGGGAAGACTTAACCTTCAGAACCCGTCAGTCGACAAAGTTTGCCTTGGACTTACAGCGTCAACGGATTTCTACAGCTTGACTGTGTTCAGGGGTTGATTTGTGAGACGGGTCGTTAACAACAACCACCACGGACGTAATCCTCACGCACTGAATAATCCGCCCTGTCATAGCATTAGCGTGCGTAAATCTTAGGTATTGTTAATAACGTCGATTTAACATGTTAAACCCGTTAGAATTATACGCGCATCGTCCGCTATCCGCCTCAAATCGCGCGTAGAGAGTTACCGCTGTGACGCTGGGCCAACGGCGGACTTTCTACACGCGTCATGTCGACGACGAAATATATCGTTTCTAACGGCTCACTATTGAGTGTGCAATGCACTTTTTCTACGACGAAACGCTCTCGGTGATGGACGACCGCCGTCAGAGGTCGGCGGCGGCGGCGGCGGCCGCGGCGGTGAAACAGAAGGCCCACCCCATCATCGTCCTTAACGGTCCGGTGATGGCCACTTGGTTCGGTTACTTTAACCAGCGCTGTACTTCGATGATCTCAACATCAAGAATAACCGTATATATCCAGCTTAGAGCTCGCTTAACAACAGCAGGACGTGAAAAACACGTTTCGCAAAAAAGATGGCTAACTGCGAAGCGTGCCATGAGAGATTGACTGAAGATGAACGCTCCTCTAAAGGGCTGGTTTGGACTCAACCGTTCCATATCTCTCATACTGAATTCTTGTTTCGCGTTTCGAGTAATGATTACAGATGTGTTCCGCTCATGCCTTCGTACACTTAGTTGTTGCAGTCAACACACACACACACACACACTAGATCATAGTCACCCGATCAAGTCCACGATCAAGGTTTCCAACCCTTTAGGGACTGGAAGAACAGTTCTTGGAAACTAGTCACTCTGAGTCCAACTACGAGCCCTTCGTCTCAACCCCGAAGAAAATTATGCAACATGAACTGATCCAATAAAGCCTCACCGAGTGACCTCATTCTATGCCATCTCGAAGACTCTCTTCGTGCATGCCCTCCAATAACTCCTTACAAGTTCTATACCCTGTGTAGGAACTCCGACATCTCACAGACGTCCTCATGCCATCGGATGACTTCAGCTGGTTTCCATCGCGCCTTCCAGGTTCGACAACTGAAGTCGCCTTTTTTTGTGTTTTTTTTTCCTGTCTGCCGCATCACAGAGCCTCCGGCGTTACCAGCCATATGCAAACCGCCCGACGTGCAACCCCCACCTCGTCTCGCGCTGCTACCCCCCGAGCCGTCATCGAGTCTGGCGCCGTTGCACGAGCGTCTACTGGCGTCCGCCGAATCGGTGAGCAACGATGAGCTCTACGGAGCTCGCAGCGCAGAGGACGTCCGCGAGAAGCCACTCCATCCACGACTGGCAGCCGTCCAATGCTGTCTTGAGCAGAAGCCGCTATGGAACGAATTCCACCAGCTCGGCACGGAAATGATCGTCACCAAAGCCGGAAGGTTAGCCTGGAATTAGGTAGTCTGTCGTTGATTAGCGCACTACTGGTCGATTGTCCGACTATCGAGTTGTATCAGGAGTGTCCTTTCTAGGCCGTGTCCTTAGCGCTGGCCACTTCGGTGTCAGAATGGACATCGCCGATCGCGTCCGAGAAATCGTTCTAGTAGATGGCAATATAATTGAAAAATCACTATTTTTTGTTACGTGTTAACAGGCCCAGTCGACTGGGCACGCACAATAACGCCAAACAATAAATGCAGAGTACGGCTAAGAAAAAAAAGTGCTTCAGCCGTTGACTATCACGTCAACGCGTATTTGACCGAGTCGCGTCCTGACACGAGCCGGATCGCCCGACTGGAGCGACCCAACAATAAAGCCGAATCTTCGTTACGACGACTCGTTTTGCTGAGCAAGCGTCGCGCACATACGGCCAAGCTCGACGCTCAGCGAGTCGCGTTATAGCACCGTCACAATTGGAGCAAATATTGCGTTGGCCAGTTGACTATGCCGTGTCGCTCAAGGGGAGCGTCGACGCCGTTCTTCACCGTAGTCGCAGAGCCACCCTGGTTGTCCACTGCGCGACGGGCGCGTGATGTGGGTGTCGAGAGAAGATCAATTGGTATTCAGAAACAGTCGCCGGACCGGCGTACGCGCCCCCCGTGCAGCGAACGACCATAGGGTCGTCATCGTCACCCACCTATTTTTGCCCCTCACAGCTCGTCACTTCAATGGACAGATTTCGCCATCGATGGAGGTGACCGCCGGCTCGCAGCTTTCACCATGGCGGAGCAATTGAATCTGTCACGCTCCCGTACAGCATTTGCTCCCTGGCAAACCTCCGTTTGCGTATACGGCCAACTGAGTGCCAGCCCCCGGGCGGAGGTTTCATTGTCCTTCTGGTGTATACAACACTTGTCCTTGCGTGGTATCTTGTGTAATAGTATTTGTACGATCACCGACAAGGAAAGCAACATGACGAACACGACGCAGTCTGTAGGTAGCCTGAGCGACAAATAACGTAATAATAACGGATATAATAACGGAGCCAAAACCGACACCTCACGGTAATAAACAGATCACCAGCTTTTGACGTGACTTGATTGCCACGAAGGTGTGCCAAAGTGCAGACGCTCGATGAGTTGTCATCTTGCGATTAAGGAGATACAGGAGAAGGAAGATGTCCTGTTGCTGCTCAGCGTCGTATTTTATCAATGTGTCCCCAATGTATAGAACTGGTGCTTTGGTGTGGGGTTGGCTGCTTCAAAAAAAAAAAAAACGTTTAACGTTTGTGCAACATCCCCAAGCAAAGGACGTTTTCGCCAGTGTGGAACGCAATTCAAGCGTTCCTATAGAACAATTCCGGATGATATTTATTTATTTATTCTGTTTTCTTGGTCGGAGGGTAGCTTGACGGGATGTCAACTTGTTTAAAATGTAATTGTCGAGCTTGTTTGTGAAAACACAAATAACACACGAGCGAGAATGTGTGTGCGAAATTTCATTTGATCATTATTCCTTTGGGTTTTATCGAGAGAAAAAAACACATGTTTTTTAAGAGCTATTTAATAATCTCTTTTCTTACTGGCTTTGACGTGAATGGGGACTGCGTAGAAAATCCTCGTGTATCTTCTGGAGCGCATTCCCGACGAAGCATAAATAAATTATCTCATTCGGGCCAATTCGCACATAATTAATTAGACGTATGGCGTACGCAACGGCACGAAGGCCCGTGCCGCAAATCAATCTCTTGATTGACCCAAACGCGCCGTCATATCAGCGACCAAAGACGTCGCCTGATTCCTATCGGATCCCTAACGCTCACTTAGGCTTCTATGACTGATAGATTGACCTGCTGAGCGCAGTTCTTCGGCCATGGCGTTGCTTCGTCGGCTACTGAAGTGACAACTATTAATTATCCAACTGTCGGAATGGTCAAATAAGAAATCACTCAGCGTCCTCTGTATCCGTTTCCTCCGTTTCCTCGAGGGGGCCAGGGTCCAGTGGCACAGTCTACGTGAAAACTCATTCGTGTACACTCCCCATACGAGCATTGGACACAATCCTACCTCTTTTTTTTTCTGTACGAATATCTCTACGACCCTCTACGAGAGCTCCTAGCCTCTATGTGAGGTCTCGTCATAACCCATCAGCGGCGGGAAGGAAGGGGTTCCATATTAAAGGAGCAGGGAAAAAGCCATGCGAGTTGGCTTGCCTGCCGTACGTAAGACCCTCTGAGGAGTTGTTCGGCCGTGGTGGAGAATGGAGTTTCAGCTGATCCGGCGGCGCAAGAGAGGGGGGGGGGGTGGTCTTGTTTCCCTATTTCATCCTGATGATACCCTCGAGGCTCTGCAGAGTCTCAAGAGGACTCAGACTCAATTAGGCAAAGGCAGGCGGCCGGCGTTGGCAGTCGGTGCTCGCCTACACACGGCGACCATTCCAATCTCCCCGGCCCTTCGACCTTCCGCTTCGGAAATTCTGTAGCAGCCTACAAACGCCTACAAATTCATATGCCGGTAGGCATATCGACGCCTACTGCAAATACGTTCCTTGCGATATGACGATGGACTCGTGTTTCGCTGTGGTCGGAAAATGTCACACCTTCACGGGCGTGTCACGACACCGAGTCTGACGCACCGCTCGACGTGTGCAGGGAATTGGCCTAGGAGTGAGTTGCTGTGTTTTTAGGTAGTGTAAAAAACCTCATAAGTTTTGAGTCACTGGCGTGAACCGAATAGCCTATGCGTGAGGGTCAAGTGTTAATGACTGTGGATGTTTCCATCGACCAACTTGCTTGGGACATGTAACCGCCGTGTGGTAACCGTGTCGTTACGTCGAAATGGCCCAAGAGGGTCAGCTGACTAAGACTGAGATTCATTCGCTGTGGTAACGTACCTGTTCCTGTCATCTGTGTGTGTGTGTGTGTGTGTGTGTGTGTGTGTGTGTGTGTGTGTGTGTCTGTGCAACGAAGACTTCAGCGCTGTTCGGGAACCTGCTCGTGGAGGTGGCCCGCAGCATCTCAGCGGTTGATTGACACAAATCAAATTGGGAACGGATCCTGGCCCTCAGAGTCCGGTAACCAATTTTCCTCAAGTCAAATTTCGCACTTGATGGTACCCTCGATATTAGGTTCATCGCAGCTTCTGTTCTCTGCCTGGTCGGGCTTCAACGCCGCCAGTGAGAGTGTCATTGTATCGGTACCCTCATCTCTGCAGGAAAACGTGTTTATTTACTGCTGAAGAGGGCGAATGTGGAGTCACAAAATCGGCAATTTACATGATCGGCATCATTAGCGGAAAATCGACGGTAGGCCGACGACACCTAACCCGACACGTAACTAACCTCGACTGGATTTATTACTTTCCTTTGATAGATCTACGATCCTGGTCTTCAAAATAGCGGGAACTGCGTACGACGAAGACTCTGGTTTGCGCCCTCGACCCGGCCAAAGTGCATTCGTCTCAACAGCATCAAGTGTTAGCATTTCCAAGCGTCTATCGTAAATGCATAGAAAAACCAAAAAAAGTGACCACTCAAGACGCCACAGAGCGGCCGGCCTCTCCTCATTGTGCTTGTGCACTAACATGGAATGGTAACTGCCCTCGAAACAACTCTCGTTCTTTGAACTTGTTCCTAAGTCAATGCATCGTGCTAGGCTATTGTCGACAACAACATGTCGGCCTGTAATCAGGACGCAAAGTAGGACGGCTGCTCTCTGGCCTTGCCGTTTTGTCAAACATGCAATTTCGTTGTGCTGTCTTCGTTGGCGATGTACAACACTTATGATCCACCGTGACCGTCGTGCCGTTATGGCGTGGCAAACGACTTCGTTGCGGAAAGCACTTGGACAACAACGGAACAGTTATGAAGGCTCACTGATGAATTAGCCACACGTTCAACGTTCGCTATGCGGTCGGTGCTTCTGCGTTGTGCGCCCGTAACACCGATCCGGACGGATGTCTGATCTTTTGCTCTGAGAGGGCAGCCGTTCAAGGCGGAACGAACGAAGTAATAAAGATACATTCGAGACAGCCATCCAACAACCTCACTTACGAGTATCAGTCTCTTGCAGGGGAGTGCGGATTTGACGGGAAAAATATTCACATGTTTTGCAACGCAGTGGAAGTTCGGGAGCTAGCTGATGAATATCGTCCGACCCATTGGCGTTGGGGTGACGTTTTTTCATAGGATTTCCATGATCAGCAGCGGCGGTTGGTGTTCAAGCACGACTAGAGCTCGATAGCTCAGTTTATGTAACTGCGTACTCATTAGAGAACTAACACCGAGCAGCTTGATCAGACTTTCAGAGCAGAGAAAGCATTCCCGCAGACTCTAAAGGAAGGCTAAACGGTCGCTCATAGTTCACTTCAATTGAAATTATTTGTTAGCTAGATTATGAGTTGTTGTTATTGTTGCTGCGTTTGGCTAAACGTCTAACCTTGTGCAAACGAATCATCATCCGCATGTCTAATATTTTGAGCGTTTCAAATATAAAAAAAAATACACTGACACCTTTGAAAATTTACTCGATTCTACACAGTAACGGCACGCCAAGTTCACCACTCGAATTGCGTTCCCGAATGTTGGACAATTATGGCGAACATATAAAGTCACCTATATGAGTCGTAGATGAAGATCGTTTTTGAGACTACGCGCATCTCTTAAAATAGTTTAGCGGTAATGATTCACTGATCGCAGTAGTCGCCTGTCCGTTATCCCCGAGTCAGCTCGTTCGTAGTCGACTGACTAACCGGCCGCTGTTCAATGAACGTTCATAACGTCAGCCAAGCATCAAGTTTGTGCGTTTTGTGTTGTTATCGTCGAAAAACAATTCTGTCCTTCCGGGACTGGAATGTATAATGCGATTTCTAATCACCTAGAAGACTTCAGAAAGCTCACTTCGCTTCCATGGGCACAATGCCCGTTCTAGCTCGTCGCAATTAGTCGAAAAGTGCTGTTTCAGCAGCCGGCCCCCCTCCGGCCTCCTCTCCGGCCTCCACTAGAATCCACCCGGTGCGGCGGAAAAACGCTAACGATGAACTCAAGCACAAACTGTTCATCTGGGGCACACTGATACGGAATCACGCATTCCAATACGTGAATGAACGCTTCTGCACGTTAGCCTGTGCGTGTGAAAGGGCACTTTTTCCCACGAAATGAACACGAATGTTCGTCCGATTTGCATTGTTTGTCGTCTTCTAGTTGTCGCTGACCAGTCTAATGTGCGTCGCTCCAGATGTTGGATCGCCTTTGGACCATGTTTCGGCCTTGACTAAACGAAGAGTGAACCGTTTCCTCGTTTGAGCAGTTCAAATATTGTTTCGTACGCCCTTTTTATGCCTTACAGTGCCCCCCTCGCTCTAACTACTTTTTTCGGTTGTAGTCAAGCGAAGAATTTGAGCCGTCTAGACAAATAGTTGAAACGCATTTCGAAAAGCAGATTTGCCCCACTGAGAATACGACGTCATTGTAACAATTCGACGCGCGCTTTACTACTACGACGACGCCACAGTTCAAGCGCAGTTGTAAACAAGAATGAATTGACGAACCGTTGCAGGTTTTCGTTGCGACTCAGGATATTGCGCTCGTGAAATCTCATGAAGTGACGATAACCTTTATTAGGCACGGATTAGGTTATCTTCACTTCACTCGAAACCGCTGCGTCATTTCGCGGTGCTGTTCTCCCGAACTTCACCACACACACAAACACACACACACACACACACACACATGCATGTCCAGGGCGGATGTAATCGACGAGACTGTCCTAGCGCGGCCTCATGTTCCTGCCAAAACCCCAAAACTTGAACACGATAAGGCTCCAACAACAACAACGCTTAGAACAGCCAATGCCATCGTCGTCAAATGGCAGATAAGCGACGCGTCGAGCGAATTACTTTTGCGCCTAACGTTATCAGTTAATTTGATGGAAAGTAGATGCAGCCATGGTAAATATGGCATCGGCGAGAAGGCGTCATAAACTAGGGATTTACCAACTCTCCAGATCGCGCTGGTTCATGGCATGGCTTCATCGCGACGGAGGGCGCGCGGGGAGGACAACCTTCGTGGACCTCGGAGAGAACGATGCCGTCGACAAACGGCGACAGGTGCAGTGACAAGAAGCCTAGCTTAGCCTAGCCTAGGACGGGGCGCTATCTTTGCGATTCATCTCTAGCTGATATGTACATCTGAGCCGTCGCGTTGTCACCCCGACGCGACTGCCATGTACAACAACGCACTTATCACCAGTGCGCGCGCGCGCGCGTCTATCTCCGCCGGCCTAGCAGGAGCCGACGACGCTCCCGCTTAAGGCCTCGCTGTCCTACCTGCTCCTAGGGCAAACCGTTTCCAGCAGTTGAGACCGCCACCGAACGCGCCTCCTTCATGTACCGCCCTCGTGTTCGAGGAGTCTCTGTGGCCCCCCCTGATGAAAGATGGCGAGAAAAGATAGGTGGCGAGAAAAATAGCCCACATTCGCTATTCTGTGCGGTTCTACGTAGGGAAGGCAATGAGGACAGGGCTTCAGACGAGGACGCCGCGGCTGGTCAGGTGGAAAAAGCGTGTTCAGCAGGTGCAACAGGTCATCATCGTTAGAAGACACGTGCCATACGTGATCACAATGTCCCGTTCGAGGCGACGTCATCATCGTAGTTGTTGTCCGCTATCGAGCAACAACGCCGGCCGGCCGCCTAGTCCCATGTCGACTGCACTTCGTTGTTGCCAAAGGTTGCGGTTTGTTTCTTCTCAACATGTCCTCATTGTCGGTGCGCGGTGTCGCATAGGGTGAGCATGACAGCATTATTATCTTCTGAAGAGCAGCGGCGGCACCTCGGCAGAATGAGGAGAACATTTCGACTTCGCGAGCGGCCGCTTATGCACAGGTTATTTCGGGGCCCGTTCAGACTGCGAAGTCGTGGCGTTATTGTTCCTTGTTGTTGTTGTTGTTGTTGTTGCTGTTGTTGGAGCTTGTCGGTGAGTCATGCCTTACTTCTCGTCCTCTACCTTTCTACAAACTATTGTTGTTGTTGTAGGCGTCACGAGGGATGTTTTGGTGGGTTGTTTTTCGCATCCCTCAGTCGCATTTCGTTCGTGAAGAATTTCCCTTCTATCGTTGCAAATCCGCTACGCACCGTTCCTGTCGATGACATTATTATGAAATACGATGCGGTGGGGGAACTTCGGGAGACGAGAAAACTGTGCTGAGATTGCTAATGGTCAAAAGTTGAAACCTCGCCGCACTTCTTTCGTGTTGCGGTCCATGATTTCTATTTGTTATTATTATTATTATTGTTGCTTGCAATGGGTATTTAGATCGTGAAGAGACCTTCTGCTCGCTGTGCTCATGCAACAGCAGCAGCAACAATCACCTGATTATGACACTGCTCAGTCGATTGCGGATGACAAGCCTGACCAAGGAGCCAGGCATGTGCGTGACACGACATCAAACGTCGACACTGGCCAAAATAAAAAAAAAAATCAAATCCTGCAATTTGTTACCGTCAGATACGACAAGTCGATAGCAGAGAAAGCACTCGCAATACTCAACTGCGAACTTCGATGCACCGAATCCGTAGAGCGTAGGTCACTCCGAGCCCGAGCACCCGGTCCATGTTGTGCATACTTCTGTCTCTCTTTTACGCTTCTCGTTTCAGGCGAATGTTTCCGACGTTCCAGGTTCGCCTGTTCGGCCTCGACCCGCAAGCCGACTACATGCTCCTCATGGATTTTACGCCGGTCGACGACAAACGATATCGCTACGCCTTCCACAAGTCAGTGCGCGTTACGAAATGCCTTAGCTACATTCATTACATGTAACAACCCCCCTTCGGCACGCTAGACACCATTAGAATACGCAGAAGAACGAACTAGACTTCGGCAATCTAGGGCAGACCGAAACGACACGCGGTGTTGTGTAGAGTCTTCACTCGCGAACGGTGAAGCCTAGGACAAACGCATCCGGGTGCAGCATCTATACGGGCCTAGCGGCATCTGCACAAATACTATACAATAATACACTATACAATAATACTATACAATAATAACAATAACTATACAATAATACGTGCCTAAAGGACGTGCAGCGGTCGTCTGCCCTTGAGGGCGAGGTGCTACGCTGGGTTTCGATGAGTTCGATTAATGCAATCTTTTCCAGTGTTTGGATGAGTGTGGGCCTGCGTGTGTGTCCTTAGGTTGCTCTAATAACAGTGACATAATATTTCTAATGGAAACCAGAGACGTTCATGCCAGCTTCACTAAAGCCACGATGACATAGGACAGATGTGGACACCGATATTGGCCATCACTAATTGGTATTAGTTTTATGGAATTCGTCGGGGGTGCGCCTTATCGGTTGAAGGGC
This sequence comes from Tropilaelaps mercedesae, assembly GCA_002081605.1. NCBI lineage: Eukaryota > Metazoa > Arthropoda > Arachnida > Mesostigmata > Laelapidae > Tropilaelaps > Tropilaelaps mercedesae. The sequence goes on from MNPL01019997.1 coordinate 29,567, forward strand.
TCGTCAGTTGAGACTTCGCGCACTAAGTGCGTTTCGTCACTGGCCAGCGAAAAATAAAGCAGAGCTTGCAAAATTGTTGCTGTTCGTCAAATTTACTGCCAGTCAATCAAGTGTTCCGCTAGTTGATTAACACTAACGACCAATGAGACCAATTATTTATATATTAGGGATTCGACTGTCACGTTCTGCATGCTCAATTCGTTCATGAATCACGTAACGATATTTTCGTTGGCACACAGCAGTCAGGTAAGCTGTTTTTTTTTGTTCATTGTTTTTCGAAATTGTGCCGTTACGCTATACGATAACGGTGTGTGGACGCTCTCCGGTTCACGGTCTGAAGCACCACCGACCCGACAGGCGGCGGTAAGCCAGGAACTACATCAAAAAACAAAAATAACACAGTAACTAACGAATAACCGGCCCTATTTTCCTTTCACACCGTACACGTCTGGGTTCGTTCGATCATCATGTCACGCCGGCCTGCGATTGGTGTCCACCAGCTCGTCGTGGGTCGTGGCCGGGCGTGCCGATCCGCACATGCCGCCACGAATGCACGTTCATCCGGACTCGCCAGCGAAGGGAGCACAGTGGAGTAAACAACTCGTGTCGTTCGACAGGCTCAAACTAACCAACAATCAGCTGGACGACAACGGCCATGTAAGTTCGATGAAAGCTTCGATAATCTGCCATGGCCGGCACCAAGATGGCGGCCGTGTGGTGTTTGCCTCTCGTCGTCGTCGCCGTCGTCGTCTAACCGACGGCTGGTGCACCGAACCGCATTTCTGAGACGACTCTCGACTACGGCCGTCCACGTTTTGCGGATGTGATTTTCAAGCGTGTAAATAATCGATGAATTTTGTTCAAAATAGATATGGACACATTGCCAATCCGAGTGACTATTTAATGCGGCGCCCTTTGACAAGCGGACTTCTCTTTATTGTTTGCCTATGTACCTCCTCCTCCTCCTCCTGCTCCTCTTCCTACTCCTACTCTTCCTCCTCCTCCTCCTCCTCTTCTTCCTTGTTGTACGCGAACCACGTACGGCTTAAGTAATCCTCGAAAGCAGGCCTGCGATTGGTCGGAATATTCCCGCATGTCGCGGTTAATTAAATGGTGCAACAGCTCGTGGGAGTGCTGGCAGGACACGAACGACCCTACCGAGTTGAC